>JAJJWW010009262.1:0-180943 GCA_023531295.1 Papaver armeniacum
ACCACTACCATTCCACTTTGTTGCGTAAATTTTTGAGAAAATGAGTCATTTGTCCAAAAAAATTTAAAACACGGTTCAAATGGACGAGTAAAAAAAAGTATGGGTGAAATAACCAAAAAAAAAGATAACAAGGATGAAACTGGATTCATCCTGGCTTATACTTAAAAAAATAAATAGAAGGATGAAATTGATGCATCCTGCGAAAAAAATAAAATAAGAAAAAAATATTTGAAATGGACAAGATGAAACCGGTTACATCCCGCCTCATTTTTAAATTTTTGTCCATTTAAACAAAGATCTTTTAATTTTTGGCTATTTAAATAAAAGATCAAAACCTAAGTGTCTTTTTCACCCAGGAATTGTTGATTTTGGTCTTTTTGACCAATTTTGTGTAAATTTTTCCCCTTACAATTGTACTTCTAATTTTTCCCTTGCACTAACACAAACACAAATAAAAAAAAAAATTTGTCCTCAATAATGGCATTTTAATGCAAAACAAGTCTCATAAATTTTGAATCTACAACGTGCATGACATGGTAACTTGTACATTTGAAGTCCTGTTAATATTCTTTTGCGTGACAAACGTAATTACTTACTCCGTCCTACCGGTCACCAGCATGACTAAGTTGCCATCCTTCAAGTCTCCATCTCTAGTTTAGGTTTAAATAAATGTTTCCAACAACAATATGTCTCTAGCAGATATTTCATTCCTTGCTATTATCTTCTTTTCTTTAGTATTTTCTAACAAATGTTTACTAATGACATATTATCATAAAACTATCTTTTGATCTTCAAACGTAGGTCATTTTCCAGAGAGATTAGGGGTGTTGCAAGAAATGAAATCCAATTATATGATCATGTCTAGTGCTCATCTGATTCAATGTTTCTTCATGCAACATGGCCACTAGAAAGAGTTACATTATTTAGAATTGGTTGTTAAATAGTGCCAGTTATAAAAGCTTACAATTGGTTTTTGTTTAGTTTAATTTGCAGTTGGTGCACATTTGACTTAGATTATTTACTTATTTGTTTTTTGCACAAATTGTAGTTCAGACTAATCTAATAATATCACTTGCAAATTTTCATAGTGTGTATATAATGTCTGTAATGTCATAAGAATATTTGTACTGCAAACACAATTCTTTTCATTTTACTAAACCATTAAAATTTCTTCAACGATTTCCAGTTGTTCAGAATGAGTTTTCAGGTATGATTCTCTGCCTCTCTAACACATATAAACTTGATCTATATCTTCAATATCATTAGATGCTAAAGAGAAATTTCGGCATGTTCCAATGATTTATAAAGAATAAGTTTTTGTCAAACAATTTTTGAAAACAAAACGTAACATTGCAAGAACTTATTGAGTTTCAACGTTTAAGTTCTTGTCTTTGCTTCTAGGTTATTCATGGAGTTGCATGTATGATATGTCTATATGAATGTGTCATCAGTATCGAGTCTGGCAGTTCCACGAATTTGACTTTGTTTCAAGGATTTTGGCGGATACAGAATGTCTTCTATGTTGCATTTATTGGCGGGATATTGACAAGCCTCTCTATGTTGCATTTTGTTTTCTAGGAGCCGAAATTGAAGCAGAGCAAGAATAGTTTCGACTATTCAGGACCTGGGCACTTGTCCTCGGTGGACTGGTAATATTTTATCTTTCGGGCTTCTGTTGCGAACTCAAATATGATCAGTTTGTGCGATATTGTTTTGAGGGTAAAATTGGGTCGACTAGTGTTAGTCTGGTCCAATTTCTGATTGTTACCGCAAAATAAAAATATCTTAGTACGGAATGGTGCAATATATGTCTGCAACTGCTAACTAGACATTTTTATGGCAATTTGAAGGCAAAATGCACATCACCGAAGAACAATATCTGCTAGCTTAGTTTCTGGTGCCTATGTTATGGAGCATGACCGTCAAGCAAATCGGCAAGGGAGTGATGCTCTTGCACCACAATGGTGGGAATTCTTCAATTTTGAGATGTTGTATCCACTCTTCGATACTAACGATTTCTCCATCTTTGGTGCGGTATATGAATACAAACCGGTGACGGGTTTTAAATATTACCAGACGGATTTTATTCCACGATATGTCATTGCGTTCAGGGGAACCACTATCAAGAAACATTCTGTCTCCCAGGACCTGTTATTAGACCTGAATATTATCAAACATGGACTTCACCAGTCATCCCGCGTTAGAGTTGCAATGGAAGCTGTTCAAAGCAGGGTATCAGAAGTTGGAGCAAGTAATGTCTGGTTGGCAGGACATTCTTTAGGCTCTTCCATCGCAATGCTTGTAGGGAAAACATGCATAAAGCGGGTAACTATCTGGAATCATACCTCTTCAATACACCTTTCATTTCGGCTCCAATAGAAAAGATTAAGAGTGAGAAAGTGAGGCGTGGGGTTCGTTTTGCTAGCAGCCTGGTCAAAGCAGGACTCACTGTTGCCACGAAGGGTATGAAAGAGAATAGAGATCCAAATGATCCGTTTACTGCATTATCACTTTGGGTACCAAAACTGTTTGTGAATCCAGCAGATCTTATATGCGCAGAATATATTGGGTATTTTGAACACCGTGACAGGATGGAACACTTAGGAGTTGCAGGAATTGAGAAGTTGGCGACGCAAACATCAGTGACAGGATTATTGAAGAGTGCATTTGGAGGAGAATCGGAAGTCATACATGTGGTTCCATCAGCTTATCTGACTATTAATCGAAGTCCATCACAGACTTTCATGCAAGCTCATGGGCTTCAGCAATGGCTTAGACCTGATTTGCATTTGCAGTCTAAGGTCTACCAGTACAGACTATGATTAACACATTGTAGCAACGGTCTTGTTTGTGAACAAAATTTCAATTTATTTTTTAAAGCACATGTAGCTTGCGTGTGATAAAGGAAATTACAAGATTCTTATTGCGGATTAGTATCTAGGTGTATAGTTAGCACTTAAAATCTCTTGCCTGTGCATGTCCCAGCTGCAAACCAGCTGCTGAAGTTCAAGATGATTTCAGGGACTTTATGATTATAAATTGACATTTTGGGGTGGTGGAATGTTCAATTGGATGTAAGGATATCCGCTAATATACTTGGCGAGTGTGCACGTAACATTTCAATCTCTGCCGTCGATTACATTTAGGGAGTTATGTAACGAGGGCCATGATTCTAAACATGGAGGGTAATGGGCCCAACAACTAACTAATCAACCAATCAAAAGGATGTGTCAAATATACACTCTTGTCTCTCAGAGAAGTGTGCACATAATTGAACTCCATTATATGGAGTAATGTTCATGTTGCGAAATTTTATGAACTATTTCCTTATTAAGGTATGGGTTTCTGTTAGTGTTGGAAATGTGTGTTTCCAACAATGGAGCCTATCTATAAAAAGGAAACACACCAGTTTGGGTATATATTATATATAATCTCATCGAAAGTAAGTGTTTGTACCCAAAATTACTTTTGGGCACGAAACACGATGAATGGATAGTTTTGGTGAGTATTTTGGGTTAGGGGTTGATTTGAAGAACAAAATGAAAGACAGAGGTTTAACGTGGTTCGGCATAGGTTGCCTACGTCCACGGGAGAATCCCCTTGGGGAGTGTTTTTGTATTGATAGTAAAATTACATTGTATATTTTTTTCCCTATTGGCTACCTCTGCTCTCCTTTCTGCTCCTCCTATTTATACAATTGTATACATAATTTCAATATAACTTAAATGGCACTAAATGATCATTTATGCCTCCCTCTTCAATTCCGCATGAAACTGCTGGAATTCAAATCGCATGGCCGAAACGGCTGGAATGAATATGGTCAAAATCACTGGAATTCACCCGCATGGTCGAAATCGCCGGAATTCAATTTCGCATGAAACCGCACATTTATGCTTCCATGATAAATTCTCGCATAAATGATGGGGCACATTGGTGGACATTTATCGTGAACAATCACTACATGGGTAGGGACTCGGCTTGATGGATGATGTGCATGATGGTCGGGCAAGGTGGATGGAGGCCGGCCGGGCAACATGGTTTGAGACTGTTGGCGGTGCTAAGAGTTTTTGGCTGGGAATTGGTTAGCAGCATTGCTGGCTACAAGACTGAAAATTGGCTAGGGGTGCGACTGACTTCGATAGTTGACCGACGGTTGACTTTGACCATAGACCTTGACAGGACGTTGACTTTGAAAGTTGACCGACTTTGACCATTGACCGGTCTGTGCAGACGGGTGAGCTGCCTTGGTTGACTGGTTAGCGGGCTTGGACGAGGACCAAAAGATGATTCAAGTATCAATTTGGCCCATTAAGTGGTATTTTTACTTATGGTACAAACAGTAAGCTAAGAGACGAAATCTATACCAACAACATTATGGAGAAGCTTCACACGGATATCGTACTGAATATACTTGATCGATTACCAATTGGGACAGCTTTAGCAGCCAAACAGGTATGCTAAACATGGAGAATTCTCCTCCATAGTAAGACTGATAAGGTAGGTTTGCTTTCCGTTAAATCGTGATGGAAACGGGGACAAAATTTATTGTGGTGATCACTTTGATATTATGCATGGGAAGATGAAACGCAATTACTCTTATCATATACTTGAAGAGATGCACAACTATGACGTCTATTCATATCGGGGGTATAAAACTATAGATTCGTGTTACATTCTGGGATCATGAAATGGTTTGGTTTGTTTCCAGAGACGAGAATGTAGTCTACATCTTCAAGAACCTTTCTTAATTTGCAATCCCGTCACCGGAGAAGCTGTGCATGTTCCTAAAACTAATACATACAGAACAGACAATTCGGCGTGAAATTTTATATGTGGGTTTGGTTATTCTCATTCAAAGAACGAGTACAAGATTGTTAGAGCGCGTACCCGCACTGGGAAGACCGTAGGAAGGCTCATATCCAAGTTTATACTATTGGTGGTGACAATGAGTGGAGAAACAAAGACGAATCCATCCATATTTCAAAGTGTAAACGAATAGGTACCCTACGCAAACGGAGCTCTTTATTGGTTGGACCTTAAAGACTGTTCCATCATAGTCTTCGATTTGGAAGATGAGAAGTTCCAATTTATTGCATTTTCGCGTTCGTGTACTGAAGATGTTCAATACAAACGTGACGCTCAGTTGCTGGGAGGGGATAATCTCTATTTGGTGTATTGCACGGATATTTGGGCATATAAGAGAAAAATACGAACATCCCTAAAGAAAACTTCAAAGACACGGATTCGTGACATTGGATCAAGGAGTTCAGCATACAGTGGAAGAGCCGTTCTGGAATGATGTGGTCCTCTTTGAGCCCATAGCAATTACAAAGTACGATGAACTTCTATTACTTTACAGTTCCGCGACTCTCTACTGTTCCGTGACATTGGATCAAGCTAGACATTTTACAGATCAGATTTTGGCATCTCTTGAAGAAATTTTGTTCATGCAATCACACTACATGAGTGTTCATGCACGTTAAAAACCAAAAGAAAAAAAAACACCAGCAAAGTTGGATTAATTACGATTCTTTCTTCTTTTGTATAATAAAAAATAATAAAAGAAACATTAACTACAATATTATTTACTTTTCAAAAAAAAAAAAAAAAAAACTACAATATTGTTTCAAGAA
Source organism: Papaver armeniacum (assembly GCA_023531295.1). Lineage (NCBI taxonomy): Eukaryota > Viridiplantae > Streptophyta > Magnoliopsida > Ranunculales > Papaveraceae > Papaver > Papaver armeniacum. The sequence continues at coordinate 5,634 of JAJJWW010009262.1, forward strand.
TTAACAAGGCCACTAAATTGTTGTGTGATTTCTGTTTCCTTGTGGAAAAGCGCACTATGCAAATAGATAAAGCAAGAAAAACGTTAAACTTTCTTCAATTGTATGGAAAAAATTTGAACATGCAGTGCAGGGCAGAAAAAGAAACAGATACTACGCAGCCGTATAAGCTACTGAACAAAAATGGCGTTGAGGGAAGAAAATGAACCAAACATAAATAGACTGAAAACGGAGAAAGACCATACACCAGCCAAGAAAGAAAGACCATATACCAGACAAGAAAGAAAAGATTAAAGAAAGGAGAAACACGATATACACCATAAAAGAAAGAAAATATTAAAGAATGGAGAATTGAATTTTTGAGTTCCCTGTATATATAAGAAGACACAAAAAGCAGGAAACAAGCATTACAAGTTTTGGAAATAGCTTCGCTTGTAGAAACATGTTTCCTGAAGCTACTAGACATTCTGCAGATCAGATTTTGGCATCTCTTGAAGAAGTTTTGTTGATGCAATCACGCCACATGAATGTTGATGCACATTAACTAGATTGCAATATTATATCAATAATTATAACAAGGCCACTAAACTGTAGTGTGATTTACGTTTCATTATGAAAAATAAGCATTCAAAGCGCACTATGCAAATAGTTAAAGCAAGAAATGCATATAAATCTCTCCAATTGTATGGAAAAGAATTTAAACACAGTGCAGGTCGGAAAAACAGATATTACGTAGCTGTATAGCAGTATAGGATAGTGAACAAAAATGGTCTTGAGGAGGGAAAAATATGAACCAAAATAGACTGGCAGAATCTCACTAGACAAAGGCATAACTTGTCCACTCTCCTTCAAGGCCTTCCTGGTTTCCAACTTCACCCAATTAATACAACCACGGTTAAGCTCTTTCATTACAAAGAGTTCCGGTTGTTCTTAGTGGTTAGTACAGAAATTGGAAGTCCTTGAAGGAGAGGGAACAACATATAACCCTTAAAGCACCTCTATACCATTACACATTTCTCTAAAACAAATGTAGCTTGATTTTGGAAAGAAAACCAAGATATATATATAGTCTAAAATAGTTGCAGTATTCTCTACTAGTGCGTGTCTGCTAGTTAGTGGCAAATAAAGATGATTCTTCTAGTAAGTAACCATATCTGATCATGACCCTAATAAGGTTTTGACAAAGGGAATAAAGCAGCTTAATATTCCCAGCCATAAAAAGATGCGCAGATAAACCATATCACATAAGATTTCAGTTGACATTCTTGCTCTTATTCCTATCCAATGGCATCTAATCACTTTATTCATTTCAAAATAATATCACAGATTTTCGTTATCAGATCAAATTTCAATCAAAATCGCTCTTACACGATTCCAAGATTAAGCGACAAGATTTATGTTGCTATAAAATAGAGAAACTGCATACATATAAATGTTAACAACTGTAATGTTACCGAGTAGAGAAACCTGGATGACGACAAGAAAGTAGTCTGTGTCATGTAGAAGACATACAAGTGGTTTATCTAAATTGTTACCAGATAGCTGTTACTCCTGGACAATTTTAATTCTAGAACTTGCTATCTTTCAGGAAAAAGGAATCCGCAATATTTTATCCTGGACAGCTTCGCCTCATATTAGCCAAAGTAGGACCACAGGGTTGAGTATAGCTGTACCTGTCAGGGTAAAACTTGTGAACTAATGGAAGAAATTGACAACACTAAACACTATGTACCACTAAAAATCATACTCGGATTACAAAATTGAGTTCTATTTTGAAACAAATAACACTTGGTATGTGACGGTGAAGTGACCTTTCCAGAGTACTAGTTACAGCAAAGAAAATTACCATCTTATACTTCAGAGCGACTGACGAGTGCATCCTTGTATGAAGTCTGGATTACCGGTGGCTGCCTCTCTTCTTCGATCTGAATCTTTCTTCTCCTTTGGTCTTCTAGTATAAGAGGAACCTGACCTTCCCTATCCCTGTTGAGTCTCTCTTGAGCCCCGCCACGCAGCTTTTCTAGCCTGACTCCTTCCATTTGCTGCATCTTGAACACTTTGGCTACATTTGTTAATCCTCCAACGAACAAAAATAGACTACCGAATATTCCCAACCAAATCCAACTCTCACGCTGCACATACACAAAACAATAAGATAAGCCTTCAATGTAAACTTCAAACAATCAATTACACATTATCTAAATTTGAAGTTTGGGTTTGATAAAAAGAATAATTTTTGGTGAACTGTTTGAAAGAAGATGAAAAAGTGAACTTACTAGGTAACTCAAGCCGGAGTGAACTGAACCAACCTCATTGATGCTATGCTTGTTGAGAATTGCGCCCACCACGAGCAACAAGCTACCCATTAAGAATGGGACATATACACTCGCTTGCATAATTTGAACATGACCATCTGATCTCTCATAAATTTGGCATGAATTATGAATTGAACCAACCACCCATAAAACCGGACCAGCAATAAGCAAGCTCAAGGCATGCTTTTCGAATCTCGAATAACTATGCCTCTTTTCTTCCTACAATTCAATCAAGTCAACTAATTCAGCAATTATGTTAAGAAGCACAACAACCAAATACTAATCATCACTGAACCTAATTGAATTCTTTCTTTTCTCCTTCTCTCAATTCATCTCAATTTCATTGGCATCCAACTCAAAACAAGTTGACTAAGTGTAGCATTAACACCAAAAATTCTGTCCACCAGGGCCTCTAGGCTCTATTTATGTAAGACTACTCAGTACTCCATTATTGGACTGTTATTTTGAGCCAGACTTGGTGAAAATGTAAACCTATATTCCTGCAACATGGACCATGTTAAATTTTCGATTGTAGACGATCCTGAGTAATTAGTTTGATCCTGCTCCAAAATAAAGGAACCTTGAGCCCTAGATTTTGGATTACACAATTTTATGTCTATGCAATGTTCAATCATCCACTACCTTAATGCAAATTGACAACAAATGGAAGAAATTTATAAGAGAAATACAAACAAAATTACCTCAATGAAGAAGAAAAGAACACCCAAGAAGAAAACCAAAGAACCCAAAGCCTGAACAATAGGAACTGCAAATTCCACAAGAGCAAGCTGCGTATCAATCCCCAAATACTGTAATCTGTAATCAATCCCAGCCATATGTGCGAACAAATCATGTATATTCACCACCAGTATCAACACTAAACCAATAAGTAGCACCACTAATCCGGATTTCGCTATAACTGATGATAACTGAGCAACAAATCCACACAGTAATATCAATGTTCCAAATACATATAAACCAGCATTTATATATTCAAATCTATTCCTTGTTAATCTACTTCCATATAATCTACATTCTCTTGCTGTTGCTAATTTCACCATTGTTCCTGACAAAACAGAATGATGATCTAGATTAGTTGTTGATGATCTTTGCAAGATCTGTGATTTGATTGTGTGTATGGAGATTGTGACAGAGTCTTGGACAGAGAGAGTGTAAATAGGGGGAGTTCTTCAAGGATGTTTGGTGTTTCGACATGTGGGGGTTCTGCATGAGCTCCATGTAATGGTTTTTTTGCACGTCGATTCATGCTTCAGAATATTATACGTGGCTTTGGCGCCATCTCGAGGTTGATTATTATATTTTCCATCGTTCCTTCACATTATGGGGCACGTTTTTCTTGTACCGACTTCACTTGCTCCGAGGTGGCCTTTGTTTTTTTTGCTGATTGGGCACTGAATCCGACTGTTCAAATCCAGTAAAACGAGTTATAGGAAAACGAGTTCGTGAGCCTATACTCATTCTGAAGTCGAGTGTGCGTTGTTATTAGCAAGTTGAAACACAATTATGGACACTTAACAGAATTCATATATGTTTTCCAATGTTTTAATCGTCAAATTGCTGTACACGAGGGCATGTTACATCAACAGATCCTGCTATTACAATTTGATTTATGCATCTTCTCTCTAGGAAGAAAAAAACTTTAGTCTCCATTAATCTCTTGTTCAGATTTGGTCCTTTTTTAAACCAGATCTGAGCAAGATTTCTTTTTTTTTTTGTTCTTTTAAGTTTTAATCGAATAAAAGTAATTTTTTATGTTTTTGATGTCACTTGACAATTTTCTTCGCTATTTGGAGCGATTTTTCTTCGCCATTTGGGGCGAATTTCTCTTCGCTTTGAGAGCGATTTATTCAAACCTTGATCGCTGGTTCGTGACTTGCTTTTCTCGATTCAAGAACATCGACAATCCAACACGGTATTCATTTGGATCTACAATATTTTGGGCAAATAACTCCTTTCTTATAGGAGTATCTCCTATGAAAGAAAAAGAAAATCAGATTAAATGGTCAGAATCGGTTCCGGATTATACCATCATCCTTCCCTACTACATTTACAAAAATTGGGTATTTTTACGGTATATGGCTCTTTCTCTTCGCGATTTACTTGTAATTGATATCTTCATTTGTATTAGGGTTTTTATTATCTTGTACATTGATGTTTTTGTTATTCTTGTAAGAGATCATGTAATCACATTTTGATTTGAATAAATTGAAATTGTTGATTGACAAAAAAAAAAATGATTTATGCAAGAAGGGACTATGTGGTCCCATATTACGTGAGGTAACCCAGCAGTCTGGCATCCACAGAATGATTCGCCAAGCCATTGGACGCTTGATTTCCTCTCCAATAGTTGTGTTGTACATTGCATTGTGGGGTTTGCCTCATTCGAAGCTTAATTTAAAGAACTACATGAACACTAGATCTAAATACACGTTTAAAAGAAAGACGAATGCAAAAAGTTATGCAATTGTTTGTACCCAGAAATATTTCCAGGCACTAAACACGATGATATTGGAAATGATGAGGAAAACAGGGTTAAAAACATGAAATAATCAAGAATGACAGACACGCGAATTTAATGTGGTTCGGCATGGTTTTCCTACATCCACGGACGAATCCTCATATGGACATATATTTTATTCAAGTATGGGTTACAATCATTTCTGATCCCTTTTTTGGGTTTTTTCTCTATTCGCTAGCCCCCTTTTCCTCTACCAGGGCGTCCCTATTTATACAGTTGAACACCTAAATGGCATTAATCTCCCTGCATGCCTCCTAGAATCAATTCTACATGAAACTGCCATGCATGCCTTCTAGAATCAATTCTGCATGAAACTGTCTTGCATGCCTCCTGGAATCAATTCTGCATGAAACTGTCTTGCATGCCTCCTGGAATCAATTCTGCATGAAACTGTCTTGCATGCCTCCTGGAATCAATTCTGCATGAAACTGTCTTGCATGCCTCCTGGAATCAATTCTGCATGAAACTGTCTTGCATGCTTCCTTGTATTGATTTGCTCTATTGGCATATTGGATTGGTTGGCTGACATGCATGATGGGATGGCAGTATGGATGGAGGATCCCTTTGTGGACAAGGTCGAACAACATGACCGGGGGACATGCCCGGGAGGTGGGCGGGGACCCGCCGGAACTAGTTGGCAAGACCGGCCGATAACTTGGCCGGAAATCGGTTGCAAAGCACCAATGGCAACATGGGTGGAAACTGCATGGCAGCACCATCGGCAACATGGATGGAAACTGCATGGAAGCATTATCGGCAACATGGCCTCGACATTTGAATGATAGTTGACTTTGACTGTTGACCGCTCATTGCATTTATTTAATACTGGGCAGGCTAGTGAAATGCGTCGGCTGACTAGTTAGTAGGCTTGGATGACAGCTGAACAGTGGCCCAGGTAACTTTTTGGCCCAATATGTGGCAATTTTACTCATGGTAAACATCGCCCCCTCTTAACCTCCAACTTGTTGCGGGGTTAAAAAGTAAGTTTTTCATTCGGTATTAACAGACAATGATAAAATTCGCCTTCAAGTGTGGATTATTGTTGTTTGAAGTAAATGGCAACCTTCCTTGGTCGTTTGCGGAAATCAAGACGCCCCCAAGAGTAAATTACTATTTTTTTGAAGCATTAAGCAAGTTGTCTTCTTTGATTGTGGAATCATAACCAAGTCGCCCCCAAGTGAGGCTATTGTGACTGGAAGACCAACGGGCAATAGTTGAGTATGAACCATCGTTGTATGCAAAAACTGGACTGAAGGCTGAAGTGGTCTGTAACGGAAGCGTGATACTGGAGCTGAGGAGTGTTGAAAGTGAGTTGTATCCGTTGATGTAAAACTGAACTGAGGAAGATGCGTAGAACAATACTGGTAACAATTGTTAGAAAAGATGAGCTATATTTGAAGTCACTTAGCTGGGATCTGTATCGGATGCTACTGTAAGAGAAACTTGAATTTGCAGACTATCAGTAATTTCCGACTAAACTGGGTAGTAGTACCTGTTCGTACTAGACTGCAGTCAACTACAAGCTGAGATGCAGCAATTATGGATAAAAAGGCGACAACTATTGGTGAGACCCTTCAATCATTGGGATGGTAAAAGACTTTGTGTGTCGCTGGACCTTCTAGCGATCTTGGATTTACTACTGGTTTTCACAACGAGCTTCTTATGTCGTTAATAGTTATATGCATCAGGATAACATCAGCGATGTAAAACTAGACCGCAACCCTTGATGTGGAATTAGAATGCAATGAATGATATAATACTAGACTGCGACAACCTCATAAAACTGTTTTGCAGCAATAGTGAGTAAAATAGGATTGCAACAGCTTCAAGCAAAGTTGGACTGAAGGAGATGCGAGATAGGCTGCACTACAGCAGCTGCAATCGGCTGGACTATATCAGCAAAGAGTAAAGCTGCACTGCAGAAGCTGCGAACATAGCTGGACTGCAGTAGCTTCGACCAGCTGGATTACAGCAGTGACAAGGAAAGTTGCACTGCAGCAGCTACGATCAGCTGGACTGTAGGATCTGCGAACATAGATGGTCTGTAGTAGCTTCGATCAGCTGGACTGCAGCAGCGACGAGCAAAGTTGCACTGCATCAGCTGCGATCAGATGGACTGCAGGAGCTGCGAACATAGCTGGTCTGCAGTAGCTTTGACCAGCTAGACTGCAGCAGTGACGAGCAAAGTTGCACTGCATCAGCTGCGATTAGCTGGACTGCGCAGAGCCGTGAATATAGCCTGACTCGCAGATTTTCCATCGCCTAGACTTCAAGCGAAAGCCGACGAGCAAGGTGCATCGCCTACGATCACCGGATCAGGAGCTGCGAACATGGCCGGGACCGCATCGCCTTCGATCACCGGATCAGTGGCAATGACGGACAGAGCCGGACAGAGTAGCAGCTTCGATCAGCTAGACTGCAGCAGCTATGAGCAAGGTACAACAGTTGGACTGCAAGAGCTGGACTGCAACAACTTCGACTAGCTGGACTGCAGCATCTGTTGAGGAACTGGATTAAAATAGTTTGATAACCTGAGTGTAATAGTTACAAATAAAACTGCATCGCATCGCTGCATCCAATCGAGTACGTAATTGATGAGCAAAATCGAATGCACCAATTGCGTCCAATCGAAAAGTAGTTGCTTTTGAACTAGACTATATCATTTTGATCAATTTAACTGTAGAAGTTATTAATGTTTCTGTTCGAAATAATTACATCAAAATATTAGGGTGTATGCTCGCTCTCTCTTAATCCTGTAACTCGTTGTAGGATTAAGAAGTTCGGTTACCTTTGCTCCGTTTTCAAAGAAATTTGAATTTTGCATCGCATTTAGGTGTTACGTAACTCGCCCCCAAGTGTGTGGAGTGTTACGCAACTAGCTCCGAAAGATAACTTTAGACCATGAGGTGTTACATATATTGCCCCCAGAAGAGTTTCTTACCATGAGGTGTTACATATCTCGCCCCCAGGTGGTGGACAGTCACATTGAAGTGATATGCAACTCGCCCCCAGAAGATAGTGATTGTCATGCTGCTCAATGCTCTCACAAGGGTGCATTGCCTTGCTTCATCTTGATCGCGCATGAAATTTTGAAGCTGTCTGCTACCTGGAATTCACGCATGGGGCAATCCCACTATTCCAGATGCGCACATAGTTGAAATGTGTGCATTTCTTGTGAGAAAATGCTCGCCACATTGTAGGTGTCCCATTGAACATAAGTATGACTGATTAGATGAAAAGATGCAAAAATATGTAAATTGTATACGCACCATATTGAAAAGTTTATTGTGTGAGATACGACGTCATGCTATGAGTGGGAGGTGGCATCACGTTGGTGAATGGGGGGGGTAGCTTCACGACGACCTCATGCTGGAGAAGACGGCTCGAACATCTTGGCTTTGTGCAATGGCTATGCCTGGTGTGGTTTACTTAGCGTGTCGTTTTGGTGATGACGACTTATGGTTCGCGTTATAGGTTGACATAGCATATGGACCTGTCTGCGGGAGTTAATTGCACCAGTTGAATCAAAACTAGATTGCAGATAGTTTTCGTGGATTTCATCTACAATAGCTGTGATCAGCTGGAATTTAACAATTATGAATAAATCTTAGCTGCTGCAGTTGCGATCAACTGGACTGCAGCATTTCGATCAACTGGACTGCACCTGTAATTCAAAAAAGGACTAAGCAAGCTCGACAACCGGACTACAAAATTGTTGTTGAGAAACTGGACTACATCAGTTCGATCAACTGAACTGTAGTAGTTACGTGGAAAAGGATTGCAGCTATTGTTGAGGAACTGGACTACATCAGTTCGATCAACTGGACTGCAGCAGTGGCATCAGCACTCATGAACTTTGCATATGAGCAATTTTTGGATAAAAATCGACACAAAAACGTTCACAAACGTTGAATGCGTCCTTTTTTTATGTTGCCGCTCCATTCTCAAAAAATAAATTTGCTCCAATCGTTGAAAATTCCACCCATGATGTTGGAAATTGACATGCGATCGCCACAAACCGAAAATCGCACAATTCGAAGTATGATGAAGAAGTTATCTAATGAATGATTTCATGTGGATTAAGCCGGGTGGATAAATTGCTGACGGGATAGGAGAAGTTGATGTGGTGCAACTTCCACTGATATGGTGGCAAGCTGCTTATGTAACAACTGACGTTGTGGCAGTTACATGATGATGAAGTGATGAGCATCATGCTCCAAAACATATTCTTTTCCAAATGTATAAACTTTACCTTCATGATGTAGGATATTGAAGTATGATTGCAACGAGCCAAAAATCGTCCAATTCGGACCTCATATGAATGAGATATTAAAGAAACAAAATTGAAGACCAAACCCAATAAGAATAGTGTGCTCAAGCCCACAGTGGGGCATAAAAATCCGAAGAAGCAAATTGATGGGGCGCAAAAATCCTTGCTGACAGCTTGGCTCGCTGGCAACTCGGCTTGGCTTGGCTTACTGGTGCTCGGCTCATGTTGGCTTGGCTTGGGGCGTAAATATCCGGAAGTGTAAACAGAACGGGTGGAAATAACCGAGGACTACCAAAGTAAGTTACGCCGAGAACCATAGTAGCACTCTTGTCGCCGCCAGCAGAGGCTGTCGGGTGAGGCCGCCAGGTCGGGCCGCCGGCTTTGGCCACCGGTCTGGTTCATGTCATCGCCGGAGAAGACATCATTGCCGGAGAAGATGACCGTCGACAGGGAAGACGTCTGTCATCGATGACGTCATGCTGACGCTTAAACGGAATATGCTGATGCCTCTATAATATGCTAACGCCGTTTGAAGGAAACAAAATATGCCGATGGCGTCAGGAATATGCTGACGCCGTTAAGACGGAAACATAATATTCTGACGGCGTCAGGAATATTTTCTCAACTTGACAGAATTCCTGCCACGTCATCTGCTGACAGGATCATTTTGCTAACTGGCAACCAACATTGCTGACGTGGCATGCTGACTGGACTACTAGCTGATGTGGCGGTCAATCCATAGAAAGAGTTGCTGACATGGTGGCCGCTGACGGGACATGCTGCTGACGTGACAGAGGCTGACTGGACACAGCTGCTGACGTGGTGGCAGCAGACTGGACATGCTGCTGACGTGGCAGTCAATGACATGACCAGTAGCTGACGTGGCGGTCGATGATTGGGTCAGTTGATGATGTGGCAACTTAAGGTGAACAGGTCTCTGAAGTGGGTAAAAGCAACTTAAAGTGGGTCAAAAAACACCGCTGACAGAAAGTTAATGTGGATGTACGGAACCTCTATTGTGGGTGACAGAAAAATGATGGAGGTGAACGCCACTCTTGAAGTGGGTGAACGGATCTACCCGCCGGCATGCCGGCCTTGACTTTTTTTTTTTTTTTCTGAAACTTTTCGTCACGCTTTTATTGAATTGTTGCCTTTAGTCTTGCAATTTCTACAACGGTTGTTGGAGCTGTTATCTTTTCTCTATGACCTTTTGCAACAGTTTCCTAGGTTGTTGTCTTTTCTCTTTACAATTTCAGCAACAATTTTGTTGGATTGTTACCTTTTCTGCGGAAATTTTGTTACTTCTTTTGTGATCTTTTATGGAATTTTTGGCGACACTTTTCTAGAGGTCTTCTCTAGGGTTGGCAAGCGCCTAGAGTTGTAGGCAGCTAGACAAACCTGCGAACATGACAGTACTAATTTTGACACACTACAAACTCGAATATGTGGACGCTGCGTTACCTGGGAAGTGATTTCTTCAAACTTTAGGCTTGTACACGTTGCAGATCGAACATCCTGGCAACAGTTTTATCGAACTTTGTAGTGAACCAGTTTCGAAGGTTTTCTAAAGTAATAGTTTTAGCAAACCTCGAACTGCGAAAGTCGGGATCGCAATAGATTGCGATCAAGCATCACCGCAAAGAATTTCGATCAAAATTGATCGCAGCAGATTCGATCAATCGGATTGCGTTGCAGTAATTTTGAAGGCGTCCAAACTGCTTTTTGACGGACACGATTTTGAAGCTTTCAGAACTACTTTTTTTAACGGGAAAACACGATCCTTTTTCTCGTAATCCCCTTAGTCAGGCGCCAATGTTTCTACCAGAAAATATTTCCAGGCGCTAAACACGATGATTTTGGAAATGATGAGTAAAACAGGGTTAAAAACATGAAATAATCAAGAATGACAGACACACGAATTTAACGTGGTTCGGAATGGTTTGCCTACATCCACGGACAAATCCTCGTAAGGAGAGATATTTTATTCATGTATGGGTTACAATCATTTCTGATCCCTTTTTTGGGTTTTTTCTCTATTCGCTAGCCCCATTTTCCTCTACCAGGACGTCCCTATTTATACAGTTGAACAACTAAATGGTATTAATCTCCCTGCATGCCTCCTGGAATCAATTCTGCATGAAACTGCCATGCATTCCTTCTGGAATCAATTCTGCATGAAACTGTCTTGCATGCCTCCTGGAATCAATTCTGCATGAAACTGTATTGCATGCCTCCTTGTATTAATTTTCCATGTTGGCAGATTGGATTGGTTGGCTGACATGCATAATGGGCTGGCAGTATGGATGGGGGATCCCGCCTGTGGACAGGGCTGAACAACATGACCGGGGAACATGCCCGGGGGAGATGGCTGGGGGACCTTCCCGGGAACTAGTTGGCAGCACCGCTGGTAACTTGGCTGGAAACTGGTTGGCAGCACCGCTGGCAACATTGGTGGAAACTTCATGGCAGCACCATCGGCAACATGGATTGAAACTGCATGGCAGCATCATCGGTAACATGGCCTCGACATTTGACTGATGGTTGACTTTGACCGTTGACCGATTGTTGACTTTTACCATTGACTGATCATTGCATTTATGTAATACTGGGTAGGCTGGTGGACTGCGTCGGTTGACTAGTTAGTAGGCTTGGATGACAGTTGAACAGTGGCCCAGGTAACATTCTGGCCCAATATGTGGCAATTTTAATCATGGTACAAACAACCATATTGAAAGTAAAACAACTTGCTGCAATCTACATGACAATGATTATGGGGCTTAGCCGCTTAGAATAATTAATAGAAAACTCAAAACCATTGTTTGTACCATGAGTAAAAAATCACATATTGGGTCAAATATTGTTTTGGGCCACTATTCAGCTGCCACCAGCCTACCCACTAAAGTGTCTACCAACAAGTCCAGTGCTCCATGAAGTCAACGCTCGGTCAATGGTCAAGGTCAACACCCAGTCAATGGTCAAATTCAACCGTTGGTCAACTGTCGAAGCCGAGTTGCCAGTCGCGCTTCTAACTAGTTTCCAGATAAGTACTCTGCCGCACCGCCAGCCAGTCTCTATTCATGCTGACAGTTGTGCTGCCAGCCAGCCTCCATCCAGTTTCCAACCATGTCAACCAGTCAAGGCAGTTTGCCAGCAGGTCACACCATGCAAAGCTTGACAGTCACAGTCAACAGCAAAAAGGAGGCATGCAGGGAAGATTAATGCTAGGAGCCATGCAGGGAAGATTAATGCCAGGAGGCATGTAGGGCATGGCCAGGAGGCATGCAGGGAAACTTAATACAATTTATACCTACCATAAAATTAGAGGAAGAACCTAATTCGCAACTGTATAAATAAGGGGAATTATAACCTTTAGTGGGGGCGATGGATGAGAAAAATATGCATCATAAAGCGATTGTAACACATTCATGAATAAAATATCTCTCCCTACGGGGATTCGTCCGTGGATGTAGTCAAACCATTCCGAACCACGTTAAATCCGTATCTATCATCTTTAAGCTTGTTTTGTGTATAACCCTAGTTCTAATCACCATCATCAAAATCATCGTGTTTAGTGCCTGGAAATATTTCTGGATACAAACATTGGCGCCGACTAAGGGGATCTATGAGAAAAGGAATCGTGTTTTCCCGTTGAAAAAAGTAGTACAGGAAGCTCCAAAACCCTGTTCGTGAGAAAGCAGTTAGGAAGCCGCCAAAAATAACTGTTGCAGTCCAGTTGATCGTAACTGCTGCAGTCCAGTTCTGATCGCGATTAGTGCAGTCCAGCTGATCGCAACTGCTACGGTTCAGTCCACCGCTATTATTGCAGTACAGTTGATCGCAACTGCTACACTCTAGATTCGTTGTTCGAGATCCGTTGAAACTATTGCTTTTGCAAACCATTGAAATTGCATCGCTACAAACTAGGGCGTTCGGTCCACGGTAAAAGAAACTTTTGCAGGATGTTCGATCCCCAACATAATAAGGTCCAGAAACTTCCACTCTTGATGCCTTCAACCTTTACTACTGCAGTCCAGTTAATCGTAATTGCTGCAGTCCTTTTTTGATCGCAATCGCTGCAGTCCAGTTGATCGCAACAACTGCATTCCAGCTTCGCAGTTTGAGATTTGATAGAACTATCACCTTCATAAGCCACCAGAATTGGACCGCCACAAAGATCGTTAAAATTGTTGGCTGGATGCTCGATCCGCAGCATGTTAAATTCCAATGTTTGAAGAATTTGCTTCCCAGATAATGCAGCGTCAACATATTCAAGCTCGTAGTTTGTCAAAATCACTACTACCATATTCGCAGGGCTGTCTAGCTACCTGCATCTCTATCCACTTGCATCGTCTATATACATCAATAACACCAACTGCATACTCGACAGATATGGGAGGGGAAAACCCTAAGGAATATCCCCAAAAAAGCATCTCAAAAAGGCTCATGAAAAGGTCAACAAAAGCACCCCGAATAGCCGTTACAAACCCCCACTACAAGAAAATTGGGCTTTAGGGACCACTCTGATTTAGTGGGTACAAAGATGTTTTTAGCGTCTGGAGCTCTGTAGCAACCAATGTGGCAACAGATACGCTCTGTGACTAAAGACTGCTTTGCTAAAAACTTGGACCAACCATGCTGCTGGAAGAGATATCTTTCAACCAAAACGGACGACGAAATTTTTAGTCGGAAGATATATCCAACAACTACTGACTATCGTTGGTAGAAACATAAAGCATGTGTTGCTATAATATTTCACCCGCAAAGATATTTGTTGCTGAAGACTAATACATCAATGGTAGAGGTGGCAAGTTATAGAACGTTGCAAGCTGCTAAAGGTTTAAACTTATTGAATTTCAGTTGGTGAAGGTGTTTGATGTGGTTGGCTAAGGAATTTAACCGCCCAATATTTTGAAGGTCACGAGTTTTATCCACTAAAGTTTAGTTCGTAGAGGGGTTTGGCTGTTTAAGGTGTTGTTGGGTGTGACGTTGGTAAAGAAGTCGACCAACACAAGGTCCGGTCTTTGACTTTCACTTGGTGAAGGCCCTCAGCCAACAACGAATTTGAGCTGCTAGAGAGTGATTCACAAGAGTATAATGTAAAAAAAAACATGGATTTTATTCTGAAAATAATACAACAATGTACGTCAACTACAAAATCCATCCACCTCTGCTGGTTAACCAATAAAACAACAAAAAACTTGGAACATATTTGCCTGCTAACATCCATAATCTTTTTTTTTTTTTGATAAGCAACACACAAACACAAGACTAACTAATTAGCCTAACATTTCTCACATCTGCTCTTCCTCTATAATCATCACCAAGATGACGAATAATAGCATGGGGAGGTTGTGAGAGCCAAATCCCCACATCTGCTAACATCCATAATCATTGTACATTAAAAAGAGAAACAGACCAAAATACTAAGACATCAAGGACACACGGGACCTAGGAAGTTGAAAGTCAAGACCTGGGTTTGTACTCACTAATATCTGACCATTCATAATCCATCTGTTCCTTTGGTATGTATGCTTTTTGCAGGGTCTAGGAAGGGATGGGAAGCATTCAAACCTAGTCCAACTCAGGAAACAGCTCACAAGCTGTGCATGAGTCCACACAAATGCTTAAGTGCAGCAATGAGAGATCTCCAAATCAACAAATGAAGCTCTTTGCACGCTTACTGCAGTGTAGCTAAGAGGAATTTCCCTTCTGCAACCACCTTCACCATTAAGTTCTTCCGCCACATCAGCCTATTCATGCTGGAAAAAATTCTGATGATACATTTGCACCCGCCTAGTTCGTAATGACAAAATTTGAGACCACAAGTACAAAATGCTTATAAACTAAAAAAAATGAACACCTGGTCAAGAGCAATACATTTCTCTGTTACTTTCGCATGAGAAGTTTTCAATGTTTATTGGCTAAATGTCGGAACTCACACTCAGTGTGGAAGGGGATTTTCCAGCTGCTAATGCTGCATCTTCTCCTGTCAGTGGTTCGACAAGCTAATAGTAAGGCACTGGAAGAAAAATATATAATTTTCAACATTCCATAAAGTCATCCAAGTTCTAACCATAATAAAAAAGTGATAAAAGTTGTCATATATTTCTTCTGCCCAATGCAATATTAAATGATACGCATCCCTATGGACATAATTTTATGTTAACCAATTCTGTGATGAGATATGTCGCAATTATACGCATATTTGAAACTGAGGGTTCACAGAATAGTCTGTAAAAGACAACTGATGAAAGTTTAGCTTATGCAAGGCAAAGAACACATGCACAAAACGAAGAATACGCAATGATTGGTTGCTTTTGTGGCTGGAGGCTGCTCAGTTCTAGTTAACGAAATGTGTCCTTGCTGAATAGTATTTGAGAACTTAAGCAAATAAGTAATTAACGACATAATCTTATGAAGATACAGCCATCGTAGCAAGTAATAAGATGATTAAGACACAACAAGGGCTTTCTGAGATGTGAATTCACATAGGAGCCTAAATCAGAGTTAAGAGAGACTGGTGCCCAAGGGATGCGTGTGATTGAACACTAAGAGAATGGTGTTCCTTTCAGGATCTAAGAATATGTAAACAAGCTGTTATGATGGATACTATAGATATTACAACGAAAATCTGATACTATAGATACGGCAGACAAACTAACAAGACATCATTAAAAAAACTCACTAAAGTATTCTTTCAAGAAACAAAACTCATCAAGTTTAAAACACTCTAAGATTTCTGAATTACCCCAAAACTCACTTATAACAGCTGCTGAAAACTGAACCTCTACGGGATCGTGGAAAAGATTGAAACAACTATCAAAATTAAGCAGAATTACATACATGATCAGCAAACTCATATGAAACTCCCCTATTCTGTTCTATCTAGAATTCTTCTAGGATTCTAAATTTGTAACTAATACATACAACTCAGAAATCTTACTGCACCTAATGAAGCTTGTAGAGAATCAAATAAAAACACATCACAAACACCAAGATCTGCATCTTTACCTTTTGCTGATTGAGGAGATTCCTCATATAAATTGCACACCATTACAGAGATAAATAGATGGATCTCAGTCTCTATGGCACCCTACAGACGAATCGAACCAAAATTTAAGTTATTGATGAACAGATATAAAGTAAATGTCGAACATTAAACACCGAAACCGTAGAAGAATATGTACAATTCAGAACTACTTTAAGGCATAATAATTTCATGCTTTAAAGCACCGAAACCGTAGCTAGATTATTATTTTTTTCATTTTTTGAGACGTAGTCGTGGAATGAAACAAACATTATGACAACAACACACTAAGCTCAACATAGAGTTTGTACATTAACACTACCAAATGCAACACAGACAATCTTGGAAAAATATAAACTCTGAAACATGTACAAACTCTTAACACATACCTCAATCATATCAGGCATTACATATCTTGGACAAACAATATGCATGAAAATTTCATCTTGAATTTAGAGAAAATAAAGCCTAATTGTTCATTTATAACCAAGGGACTATGTTTGAACCTTAAATTGTGGCTGATACTCTGCTGGAGCACCACCCGCATCTTCTCCAGACTGTCCTGGTGCTCCACCTCTTGGACCACCAAGTCTTGTTGATCCGTCACCACCTTCATAATTACGCCTGAATATACAACAACAAAATCGACACCAAACTCCCAAAACACATAACAACATCAGAAATCAAAATTTCTATAAAAACAAGATTATTTTGCTACCTAGGGCGATCACCCTATGGTGCTCTACCAATTTGATCCACTTTCTTCAAACTTTCAAAGTATTAGACACAATCTCAGACTGTAAATTCAAATAAGTTCTCAAGAACTCAAAACCATATTTTCTCTGCTTTCTTCGCTAAAGCCGCCTCACAAACCACAGATCGACGTGTTCGTCTCTCTACTTGCCTTAAATATAAACTACCTGAAAAAGAAACAACAATGAAAATGAGTCCGCCTATTTTTCCATCTCATAAACACACCATCAACACCAACAAAACAGAGGAAAACAACACCATCAGATACCTTGCAAAAATGCATCACTCCGTTGTTACTTGGATCTAATACCACAACCAGACATTTTAGATAAAGTCAAATGAAACCATACCAATCTTACATTTAGACCATCTATTCAACTAAAACAAAAATCAAAAGAGATTTTAATTTCAACCAAATAACAAAAGAACAAAATAGGAAAAATTGTATCTCAAACCCAAACTTTACCTTCTGATGTTCAGAGCATAAAATAATAAGTCCACTAATACAAAATCAAAAACTACACCTACAATCAAATCTCACCTAATACTGCTCAACATATGCAATTTCTCAACCAGCTTCGTGTACCTTCTCTCCTTAGCCACATCCCACATACCATTACCGATATGCTTGACTGCATGTAGTAACAAAATGAAATGGATAAATCCGATTTACAATAAAAATGAAACTAAAAAAAAATTAGGGATTTCGCTTCATGTTTCGTACCACAGAAAAATCCAACGATAATGATGAAATAAAAGGGGATTCAAAACGTCTTCACGGTTGATTTATGTTTTACTCTTCTTTACCGATGATGAAAGAAAATGGGTTTCCATCTTTTTTATACTGTTACAAGACGAAATATGAAAAGGTACAGTTTAAAATTCAAGGGAAAAATGCCTCACAGTTAAGATTAAAGAAAGAAAATACTTATAGATCGAAAAAATTGGTTACATATCGAAGTAAATGATGCAAAGATTGACATCGAATCATGGTGGAGGGAAATTTCTTGTGAGAGAAAACGCTAGGTTTTGGTTTGTTCTCTGAAAAAGGAATAATGATAATGAGAAGTGAAAAATGACATGGATATAGCTGATAAGAACGAGGTGGGATGTTTCATCTCCAGCCGTCCATATAGAAGACTAAATATTATCTGTATCCGTCCGTACAGAAGACTAAATCTTATCTCTGCAAAGAAATATGCTTCATCTCTAGCCGTATGTCAAAATTAAGAATGGAATCTAACCATCTCATATTATGACACCAAATTTATTTTTGGAGACTCACACGGATTGAGAAGAATGTACGGTCTCTTTGTTTTTTTGTTTTGTTTTTTTTTTTTGAAGCATGCATAAGAAAACCGTTTTAAGTTGTTATTACACGGGGGAATGAGATTAAAAAGGGACGGATTTGTCTGGTCCCAGATTAAGGTTCCGAAGTTTCCCGCCTGACTACCGTCTGCTGCAAAGTTTGCTAGACCGTCTGCAGCTTGGTTGCTTGGGTCTATTTGTACTAATACGAACTCCGGCACTCCACCATAAAAAATAATAAATAAATCTGGCAGTTGGTTTTATAATCAATCTTCCATCCAACCAAAATTTTTATAAATCAGGATATATTTTGATATATAAATTCCAGTATGTAAAAATTAACGAAATATAAAAAAGATAAATGAATCAGATAATTGTCATTTGCTTTGGATTAGATGAAGTTTTGAAGTCGAATGATGGTAGATTTAGGGTTCCGCGGAGATTCCGACTTAGGTTAAGAAGTCATTAAGGATAATATGATGAAGGTTCATAGATTTTGTCATAAAAAGTGGTATTTGCAGAGTCTCGGTGAAGATTCCAACTAATTTTGAAGCAGAATATGACAAGAAGAGGATATCTTTAAAGTTATGATAAGGATTTTGATTTATCTTTAGAGTTACAATGAGGGTTCTGACTTATTTTGAAGCAAAATATGACAAGAAGGCGTATTTTAGAGTTCGACTTATTCTAATGATTCTTATCTCCGGCCAAATTTGATTGGTCTGTGGAATTCTAATAATTGAGTACTCGTGAAGTGTTCTAATTACCGATACAATTTTAATTTAGGGTATCTACGTTCACCAAGGTAAATTTATTGGTATACGTTAGCTTAGTAACACGAGTTAAAATCAAAATTAATCTAGCTTATATGCAATTTTATGACTTGGTGAACTATGTGACACTATTTTGTATAGGTTCATGGCCTTAGAAAACAATATTATAGATTTTTATTCTTGGCTTCTTGGAAAACTATAACGAATTCGTGTAGATTTGAAGAAAATGGATGTAATACCCGGTATTTTTATTTACCGTTTCTGGTCGGGTTGTACCCAACTTAGCTAACCATGTGGTCCAGATGGGGTTGATTGAAACTAAAAAGTTAGGGTGCAAGTATAATCACCTAAATATGAGGAAAATCAAAAGACATTTAAAATTAAAATAAGTAATAATAAAATGTGTATTATGTATTATTATTAATGTTAGTATTTATATATAATGTTTTAGAAAATAAGAACATTGAAAGTTAGAAAAGAAAAGTCTAGGAGAAGAAGATGAGATGGAGATGGAGATTTTTAGAGAAGAAGGATAAAGAAAATCATAGGAGGACCAATGGAATTGAGGTAGAATGTGAAACCCTTTCTCTTTAGGTGTTTTCCTTTGGTGTTTACTTTATATGATTTTGTATTGTAATGATTCAGTGATTTATTCGAATAAATATATGCCTCTTTTTGATGATCAGGCTTTTAAAACTGTTAGATAACATGATTAGGTACCCATGGTTAAATTTTGAGAATTTTCCAATGTAAATTCACCGTTGAATGTTTGTTTGAAATTGGGTGATAATTTCGAATTTCTCGGGACAGTTTCAGGTTTTCTTTGTGATTTTGATGTTCTTAGGAACAACGTGAGCCAGGATTTAAATGTTGGAGGGGCCATATAGAGATGTTGGTGGCGGTGGTGGTGATGGAGGAGAACTTGTAGTTGCTTTGTTGGTGGTGCGGTAGGGCTTCACGGGTGTTGTCTTCCATGTGAATTAATGTTGGTGCAACTCTCTGCTTGTTCCTAAGGATTTGATCCACTGAAATCCAATATATAGTTTTGACTCAATTACTCTTGAGATTAAACAATAATATAACTAATTAGTATTCTGGGAAAAAAAAAAATTTGCAATCTCGCAGTCAATACAAATGTTTGTACATACCTTGTATACCTGTTTTAGTGATTGAGCGTTTCCTGGAGATTTGGGCGACTTCCAATCTATAATCTGCTTATTACGAATTAGGATCTTGTTTAGTTGTTTAGGGTTTAACTAATATATACAACCGACCTAAACTCTTTTCCTAAGAAAGCATCCAATCAAAGTTAATAAATCTTTTAAGAATAAGTAGAAAAGGAAATTGAAAAATATTAAGAGCTAGATTTAAGGGAAGTCGAACCATTTTAAGGAAAACATTAAAAACGTGAGAGTTATTCATAGAAGAAATGTGTTTCTCACTTTTGTTGGAGGGGCCACGTTGTACTTAACTTGGAAATTTTGGAAGAAATCTGCGTACATCCCTACTTAATCGCCTTAATCTTGGGGTGGCCATGGCCACCCAAAACTTGCACATAGCTCCGCCGCTGCTTAGGAAGTCTTAATGGTATTAAAAGGATTTGAGGTCTTAATAAAAGTTGTAGATAAACATCTTATCTTTCATTGTGCTTTGGATTGGGTCAATTTCAGATTGTTATGAATTTATCATGAATTGTTTGGTAATGACATGTAATCTGCCCAGCTTTTAGGATATCCTTGTAAATTCAATAACTTTTGTTTGAACCGTTGGTTTTCTGTGAAATTTAGATATGTTGTTGATTATGGAGCAATGTATGTTCTGTAAAAGTTTCAGGAAGATCAGATGAATAAATCACCCAAATATGTATGATGCAAATTGGATGCAGTTAGCTTGTTTGTAGAAATGCTTGAAAGATAATTATGTTCTTATGCCATGGTTGCTTGTGTTGTTTGTGAAAATGATTTATAAAAAGGAAATGAGTTCATGTTTTACCATTACATGAAACATGTTTCATGTTAATGGCGGGTAATGATCCCGAGAGTTAAATGGGTAATGATCCCCATGGGAACTTGTGTTTCCCGACCATCGATGGCATTGTCCGTGCCGGTAGAACGATAGGTGGTGTGCGAACCAAGGTTTTCGTATTGTGAATGAAACGGGTAATGATCCCCGAGAGCATATGGGTATGATCCCCATAGGAACTTTTGTTCCTGACCATCGATGGAGGCTGTCCGTGCCGATAAACGATAGGTGGGTGTACGAACCAAGGACATTCGTACCATGAACTCAATTGTTAAAACCTAAATTGGTAGATTTGTCGAAAGTATTGTTGATATTAATATGACCTCATGGTTACTTGTT
This sequence comes from Papaver armeniacum, assembly GCA_023531295.1. Lineage (NCBI taxonomy): Eukaryota > Viridiplantae > Streptophyta > Magnoliopsida > Ranunculales > Papaveraceae > Papaver > Papaver armeniacum. The sequence goes on from JAJJWW010009262.1 coordinate 26,977, forward strand.
GTGATGATAATATTAATTGTGAATCGTGTGTTGAAATCTCTATTGGAAACCTTATTGGGTTTATGAACTCAAGTATCGAAATACGAATCAAGTATTTGTAGGGAACATAATAATGTCGTGAACTCATGTTTCCTTCGTGACTATATTAATACGTGAATAGATGTTTTGAATCATTGATGAATGACTTATTGATAATTATTTTGGTATTGAAAACTGATGGCTTGCCGTGACAATATTAATATGTGAATGGCGTGTGGAAACTTAAATGGATGAGTTGTTGAAAACAATATTGTTGATGTGAATTGTTGAGTTGACACTAAATGAATGATTTGTTGATAATAACATTAATGTTGTGAACCCATAGACTGAATTATAGATTGGATAAGTTATCGAAAATATTGAGGTATTGTGATTCTTGAATATATCATTGATTCGCTGAAGTTGTAATGCGTTCTTGTTATATGTTTTTGCTTGATAAAATGATTATGTTTGAGCATCTTTAGAGAATTGGGAATGCATTCTATTGAGCTGTCATCTCACCCCAATTGACATCCTTGCGCATTTATCGAGTGGCACAAATGAAAGCTAGGAATGAGTAGCGTAGTGATTGAACTTGTCTTATTGTATTGCTTGAAATGTAATTTGAAGTAATATGTTGGTTGAAAATGTTGTTAAAGATGATTATCTAATTCATATGTTTAAATTCATATTAGAAAAGTTAAATAACTTTTTGTTGTTATAAATAAATTAGAAGAGTTATATGCATAAGTCTCTTTCCGACCCGTAACGCTTCGAGTTCGGATCTCCATATGGGTTTGACCCTGGTCCGGAACTCGGGGTGTTACAAGTTGGTATCAGAGCTCTAGGCTTTAGATCTTGAATGGGACCGTAAAATAAAATATTTTTGTTGTATGTTGCTATGCATGCTTGTTTGGTTTGATTGGTCTATTACTCGTTCCATGTTTTAAGTTGTATACTTGCTTTTGTGGAATTCATACGAATAGCTAGTTGTGTGCTAGATTGGTTTGTTACTTATTATTTTATTTATTTTATGTGGAATTTTTAAATGATAAGTATATTCTAAATTTCGGGACGAAATTTCTTTTAAGGGTGGTAGAATGTAATACCCGGTATTTTTATTTACCGTTTCTGGTCGGGTTGTACCCAACTTAGCTAACCATGTGGTCCAGATGGGGTTGATTGAAACTAAAAAGTTAGGGTGCAAGTATAATCACCTAAATATGAGGAAAATCAAAAGACATTTAAAATTAAAATAAGTAATAATAAAATGTGTATTATGTATTATTATTAATGTTAGTATTTATATATAATGTTTTAGAAAATAAGAACATTGAAAGTTAGAAAAGAAAAGTCTAGGAGAAGAAGATGAGATGGAGATGGAGATTTTTAGAGAAGAAGGATAAAGAAAATCATAGGAGGACCAATGGAATTGAGGTAGAATGTGAAACCCTTTCTCTTTAGGTGTTTTCCTTTGGTGTTTACTTTATATGATTTTGTATTGTAATGATTCAGTGATTTATTCGAATAAATATATGCCTCTTTTTGATGATCAGGCTTTTGAAACTGTTAGATAACATGATTAGGTACCCATGGTTAAATTTTGAGAATTTTCCAATGTAAATTCACCGTTGAATGTTTGTTTGAAATTGGGTGATAATTTCTGAATTTCTGGACAGTTTCGCCTTGCTGTGATTTTGATGTTCTTAGGAAGTCTTAATGGTATTAAAAGGATTTGAGGTCTTAATAAAAGTTGTAGATAAACATCTTATCTTTCATTGTGCTTTGGATTGGGTCAATTTCAGATTGTTATGAATTTATCATGAATTGTTTGGTAATGACATGTAATCTGCCCAGTTTTTAGGATATCCTTGTAAATTCAATAACTTTTGTTTGAACCGTTGGTTTTCTGTGAAATTTAGATATGTTGTTGATTATGGAGCAATGTATGTTCTGTAAAAGTTTCAGGAAGATCAGATGAATAAATCACCCAAATATGTATGATGCAAATTGGATGCAGTTAGCTTGTTTGTAGAAATGCTTGAAAGATAATTATGTTGTTAAGCCATGGTTGCTTGTGTTGTTTGTGAAAATGATTTATAAAAAGGAAATGAGTTCATGTTTTACCATTACATGAAACATGTTTCATGTTAATGGCGGGTAATGATCCCCGAGAGTTAAATGGGTAATGATCCCCATGGGAACTTGTGTTTCCCGACCATCGATGGCGGCTGTCCGTGCCGGTAAACGATAGGTGGTGTGCGAACCAAGGTTTTCGTACTGTGAATGAAACGGGTAATGATCCCCGAGAGCATATGGGTATGATCCCCATAGGAACTTTTGTTCCTGACCATCGATGGAGGCTGTCCGTGCCGATAAACGATAGGTGGGTGTACGAACCAAGGACATTCGTACCATGAACTCAATTGTTAAAACCTAAATTGGTAGATTTGTCGAAAGTATTGTTGATATTAATATGACCTCATGGTTACTTGTTGTGATGATAATATTAATTGTGAATCGTGTGTTGAAATCTCTATTGGAAACCTTATTGGGTTTATGAACTCAAGTATCGAAATACGAATCGAAGTATTTGTAGGGAACATAATAATGTCGTGAACTCATGTTTCCTTCGTGACTATATTAATACGTGAATAGATGTTTTGAATCATTGATGAATGACTTATTGATAATTATTTTGGTATTGAAAACTGATGGCTTGCCGTGACAATATTAATATGTGAATGGTGTGTGGAAACTTAAATGGATGAGTTGTTGAAAACAATATTGTTGATGTGAATTGTTGAGTTGACACTAAATGAATGATTTGTTGATAATAACATTAATGTTGTGAACCCATAGACTGAATTATAGATTGGATAAGTTATCGAAAATATTGAGGTATTGTGATTCTTGAATATATCATTGATTCGCTGAAGTTGTAATGCGTTCTTGTTATATGTTTTTGCTTGATAAAATGATTATGTTTGAGCATCTTTAGAGAATTGGGAATGCATTCTATTGAGCTGTCATCTCACCCCAATTGACATCCTTGCATTTATCGAGTGGCACAAAAAAGCTAGGAATGAGTAGCATAGTGATTGAACTGTCTTATTGTATTGCTTGAAATGTAATTTGAAGTAATATGTTGGTTGAAAATGTTGTTAAAGATGATTATCTAATTCATATGTTTAAATTCATATTAGAAAAGTTAAATAACTTTTTGTTGTTATAAATAAATTAGAAGAGTTATATGCATAAGTCTCTTTCCGACCCGTAACGCTTCGAGTTCGGATCTCCATATGGGTTTGACCCTGGTCCGGAACTCGGGGTGTTACAATGGAAGTTCAATCCTTTTGACTAATGTCTAGCAATATATGTTAATCGATTTTGTTCAAGCATTCAAGGTAGTTAGAAGCCTAGCTAATTGATTTAGTTGAATACTTATGCTTTAAACAAGTAGGTAAAGTTGGGATTCGGCATACTTTGCTTTAGTTCATCAATATGTACACGTGAGTGTATCTTTGAGGAAGTCGATACTAACATCTACATCTCTACATCTGGTTGATTAAAAGTTTATTAACTTGGGGATTTTTATGAATTTAGGACAATGTTTTAATCTTGTTTTTTTAGTCATTCATCCTTTTATTCATTTGGTTCCCTATTCGTTCAAAATTTGTATCAATAAAACTTAGAAATTTGGTTTCACCAATCTAAGTTTATGTGGGGTTGTCGTAGCTACATAGTAGACACCATTGCACATAAAAAAAAGGAACCTTTGGGACGTTATAATGTCTTTGCGGGCTTAATAAGCTATCGACCTCAGTAGTTATCATATCATGGTGGTTGAAAGCTACTAACCGCACCAATGAACTAATGTGTTAGTATAAGTGTCTCCCAACAGGTTAACTTGGCGGCTTCTCACAGTGGGTTGAAGTTTTTACCTTTTGCTGTACTTTATGGTTGTCAAACCATCGTCGCTGAAAGCTACTACCAACGCCAACAATTTGATGGTTGGTCAAGGTGTCTACCAACATATTCTTCGGTGGGCAAGTCGAGTGACAATAAATGTATACCTTCGAGGGTATATTTTGGTTACCCGATCATGGTGTCTAGAGGTCAATAACAACAAATATGATATTTCAGTTGTTAAACTATTGTTACAAAAAAGTTTCAACTACTATCGTTGCTGGAAAACTGGTGGTTAGAAGTTTCTGCCAACCGGAGCTGATTTTAGTTACAACAAATGGTTGCTGAAACGCTCCACTTACTGCGGTTGGTAAGAAAATAGTCGTTAAAGCCAAGTTTTCTTGTAGTGCCCCCTGTTATGTTTCTGTCACACACTTCATCTGCCGCATCAGCAAGGTGGCCCCGTCAATAGTGCCACATCATCAATGTGGTCCAGTCAACGGGGCCACGTCAGCGCTTAGACGCCATGTCAGCATTCACATACCATGTCAGCAAAAACGCGCCATGTCAACAGTACCACGTCATCACAGTGTACCAACCAGAAAGTGCCACGTCAGCAACTCCACGTCAACATTGCCATGTCAGCTACGCTTACTAACCTGATAATGCCACGTCAACAGAAATATACAGTCAGCAGTCCAATGTATGATGCCATCATCACGTCATAACACCGTTAGAAATGTTAATGTTGTTAACTTGTCAGCCAATCCGGACCGTTCGTTGTAACGGCGTTATAACGTCGTTGGCATCAATGTTAACAACGTAAGCATGACGTCATCTTACCCGGCGTCATCATCTTCTTCGGCGTCATCATCTTCTCCGGCGTCGTCAACATCGCCGGCGGCCGTCATCCATCCGGCGTGATTCAGTACTTCACAGTGCAACTTATATCAATGGTCCTCGGAAATTTCCGACCCATTGATTTCTACTGCTAGATATATACTTACGCCCAAGCCGAGCCAAGCCGAGCCAAGCCAATGGATCACTGGATTTTTCAACCCCATATTGTTAGCCTTGCGGATTTATATGCCCCACTTGGGCTTGAGCACACTATTCTTCTTGGGCTTGGTCTTCAATTTTGCATCATTGATATCTTTTTCATCCCACGTCCGAATTGGGTGATTTTTGGCTTGTTGTGATCCCGTGTTGAGTTCCAACATCATGAGGGCGGAATTTCAATTTTTGGAGAAAATTTAATTTTTAGAATTTAAAATGGAAACATCGAAAACGGTCGCATTCAATCACCAAGGATATGCTACAGTCCAGTTGATTGAACTGTTGTAGTCCAGTTTTTCAGCAACCGCTGCAGTCCAGTTTTACTTATAACTATTACAGTCCAGATGATCGCAGCTGCTGTAATACAGTTTCATGGCAACTGTCTTCAATCCAGTTTTGATTGACTTGGTGTATTCCAGCCCCACAGACAAATCCAGTTGTTGAGTCAAGCGATGACGCAAACCATAAGCCGTCATCAACAAGCCGAGATGCTAGGCCAACTACACTGGTCATCACCATTGGGGGCAAAAAAAAAAATCAACATAGCCAGTGGACATCCTAATCACCTCATAAACAAAGTCGCAATAACACTTTTAATATGATGCGTATAAAATCTACATATTTTTTTGCATCTTTTCATCTAATCATTCATACTTTTGTTCATTAGGAAACCTTCAATGTGGCGAGCATTTTCTCACGAGGAGATGCACACATTTCAATTTTGCGCACATTTGGAATATTAGGATTGGCCCCCCGCGCGAATTTCAAATAGAAGACAACTTCAACATTTCATGTGCGAGCAAGGTGCAGCAGGGAAGTACACCCTTTTGCGAGCATTGAGCAGCATGACAATCACTATCTTCTGTGGGCGAGTTGCATATCACTTCAACGTGACCGACCATCACTTGGGGGCGAGATATTTAATACCTCACGGTCTAAGTAACTCTTTTGGGGCGAGCTGCATAACACTCCACACGCTTGGGGGAGAGTTACGTATCACCTAAATACAACGTGAAATTTAGCTGCTAGAAATCGAAACAAAAGGTAACCCGAACTTCTTAATCCTCCAACGAGTTACAGGATTAAGAGGGGGCGAGCGTACACCCTAATATTTTGATGAAATTAGCGCAAAGGAAAAGATTAATAACTGCTACAGTCCAGTTGATCGAAGTGTTGTAGTCCAGTGTCTAAGCAACTGTTGCACTCAGTTGAACGCAACTGATGCAGTCTAGTTTTGCTAGCAACTGCTGCACTCAGTTGGACGCAACTGATGCAGTCCAATTTTGCTTGCAATTGCTGCATTCAGTTGGACGCAACTGATGCAGTCCAGTTTAACTCGCAACTCTTATAATCCAGCTGATCGAAGATATCGCAGCCCTGGGTCAGAGCCGCTGTCACCAGCTTTCTCGTCGCCTCCCGCAGTCCGGGCCTAATCGCAATGCCGCATTGTAACTTCATTCGTATTTTCTCAGTTCACTGATCAAGGTTTATCGTAATCCAGCTTTGCCCGAAGCTGTTGCAATCTAATTTTTCTTATTACTACTGCAGAACAGTTTTATATGACAGCCGCAATCCAGTTTACTGCGCCCATTGCGTTCTAGTCCCGCTGCAATTTTGCATTTCAGTTTTAGTCATCGTTGTTATCCTGACAACATATAAAGATCGATGTCATATCTAGTAGCACATCCCAAACCGCTGGAGCTCCAGCGACACAAAAAGTTTATTACCATCCCCGCTATTGAAGGATCTCACCAATGACTGTCGCATTTTCAATTGTTGTATCTCAGCCTGTAGTTGACAGCAGTTTAGTGCCAACAACCACCGCTACCCAGTTCGGTCGAAAATCACTATTAGTTTGCAAATTCAAGTTTCGCTTACAACAACAGCCGACACAGATCCATCTCAGTGAATTTAACGATAGCTCATCTTTTCCAACCATCCTTACTGGCCTGGTTCTACATAATCGCTACATTTCGCTTTGCATTAACCGCTGTACTCGATTTCGATTCAATCAAGCATGACTCTGTCTCAAGGGCAACCACTGCAGCTCACTTTCAACAATTATTTTAGCATCTCGCAATTTTCACCAAGAGTTGTTCTCGTCATCTCGCTTGCATCCATTGCACCCGGTTTCAAGCAACTACTCCGCTCCAAAGATCATGCTTTCATTGCAGACACCTCGGCCTTCACCCGAGCCATCGCATACAACAATGGTTCATGATCAATTGTTTCCCGCCAAACTTCCAATCACAATAGCCTCACTTGGAGGCGTCTTGATTATGATTGTTGTAAACAGCAAGGGAAGGTTGCCAATCACTTCAGCAGAAATAATCCACACTTTGGGGAGAATTTTGCCATTGATCAAGGGAAATGAAATTTTCTTAACCCCAACAAGTTGGAGGTTAAGAGGGGCGATGTTTGTACCATGAATAAAAATACCACATATTGGGCCATAATATTTTTTTGGGCCACTATTCAGCTGCCACCATCCTACCCACTGAAGTGTCTACCAGCAAGTCCAGTGCTCCATGAAGTCAACGCTCTGGCCAATGGTCAAAGTCAAATGTCGGCCGAGCTGCCGCCGCGCTTTCTAAACCGTTTCCAGATAAGTACTCTGCCGCACCGCCACCCGCTCTCTATCCATGCTGACAGTTGTGCTGCCATCCAGCCTCCATCCAGTTTCCAACCATGTCAACCAGTCAAGGAAGTCTACCAGCAGGCCACACCATGCAAAGCTTGACAGTCACAGTCAACAACAAAAAGGAGGCATGCAGGGAAGATTAATGTCAGGAGGCATGCAGGCAAATTAATGCTAGGAGTCATGCAGGGAAGATTAATGCCAGGAGGCATGCAGGGAAACTTAATACTCCCTCTGTTTTGACTTTGTCAAGATATTAAGGAGACCATAGTAGTTTACATGCCAACCCTTAATTACTTGCCTAATTTATTTCAATAAAATTGTTAGTAATAAAAACTACCAAAAACTGTTATGGGATTGTAAATAGGAAATACAAAAAGGAATGAAGGATATATTTGTTTCCTTAATTACAAAAATTTCATTAATATTTTGGTGAAGCCTTTTCACATGACAATAATACCCCATTAACTAAGCTTTTAGTTAATATTTGTATATTCACAGGACTGTTATTGTTTTAAAAATATATCAAAAAAATTAAAACTTAAATATCTTTGAAAATACACATCGGATTTTTGCAAAATTAATATATTTGGAAAGCTCTTTAAATTATCTACTTAATGAGTACAAACAAGGATATTAATTTTTTATTTTAAGATTTTTTTTCCATTATTATCAAATTTGGTGTTGTTAAAAGAATCCAATTCAAGCATGTGCATGGCACATGTGTCCTTACTAGTGACTATAAACAGAAGCTGGACATAATTTTGAAACAGACCAAAATAGAATAGAGGGAGTACAATTTATGGCTACCATAAAATTAGAGGAAGAACCTAATTCGCAACTATATAAATAATGAGAATTATAACCTTTAGTGGGGGAGAGGGATGAGAAAAAATATACATCATAAAGCGATTGTAACACATTCATGAATAAAATATCTCTCCCTATGGGAATTCGTCCGTGGATGTAGGCAAACCATTCCGAACCACGTTAAATCCGTGTCTATCATCTTTAAGCTTGTTTTGTGTATCACCCTAGTTCTAATCACCATCATCAAAATCATCGTATTTAGTGTCTGGAAATATTTCTGGGTACAAACAACCATACAATGAGATCATACTAGAGAGCAAAGCATACATAGATTTTAAAGCAAATACATGATCGATCATGAGCTGCATATCAATCGACCAGGAACTAATATAGTCCGGGATAATCACCCTATCATGCAACTTACACATTAAGACAGGTTCCCCAGAACCAACCATCACATCTTAACCCAGAACAACAATGGTGGAGGATTCCACAAGGTTCTCCGACTTTAATACATGGCTCACATCTCCGTGGATAACCATTGCACACTAAATCATCACAGCAGTAGATCGTGCCACAGAATTCATGGACAGGTCTACATGCTCCTGATGAATCAACAGAGTTAAAGAAAATCGAAAAAAACATAACAAATACAAATAAAACACTCGCTACATTCTTGCTGTTCTCCATCTGATCTTGTTACTGGAGTGATTTTGTTGCAATGATTATGTAATTCACTATCATATACTACCATGCATTATACTATATAGCGAAAATTTGCACTTAGCTGGCTAGGCCTAATTATGGCATGAGCCTTCACATGGATTTGGATCCAAAAGAAGCGCAACATTAATTATTAATCTAATAAGGATCAGTTTTTCTTAAGACTGGAACTGCTTTATCGAAATGTATGAATACCTATGTATCTATCTAGAGTTTGCACTTGGCCTTGATGCGTGCAAGAGCCTGCACATGGATTTGAATCTGAAAGAAACGCAACATTAATTATCAATCTAAATTATTTTATAATGAGGCCAGCTGCTATGATCAGACATTAAGTTAATATTATACTCCTAGTTGGTATACTAAATGTTATAAAAGAGTGGACTTTAGTAGCATTATGAGCTTGATTACCTCATGCAGTAGATGCTAATTAATGATGTGCACCGTATAAAATTATTTGTCAGTTGCAATTTGAAATATTGTAAAGGTAAGAGTCCCAGAAATAGGAGAACCACATTTGACTACGGAAATGGATAATCATACTTGCACCCTCATCAAGAAAAAGCTGGCCCTCAGAGGACTGAGCTAAAAGCATGGTGTGTCATATCAATCCAGTATTAGTATCGTATCGGCGTCCACCTCATGTCATAAATGCCTTAGTTCCTGGAAGCTGCTTGTTCACCGGGAGAATCGTGTTTCGTTTCCAAAGACAATCCAATTTACAATTCACAAAATTGGTTAAAAAGACCAAAATTAATAATTTCTGGGTGAAAAAGATATTTAGATTTTGATACTTTTTAAATGGACAAAAATATAAAAATAGGAAGGATGTAAACAGTTTCATCCTACCCATTTCAAATTCTTTTTCTTATTTTTAATTTACATCAGGATGCATCCAGTTTCATCCTCGCTATTTTTTAAGTTTAAGCCAAGATGAATCCAGTTTCATCCTTGCTATTTTTTTTTGTTCATTTCACTCATAATAATTTTTACTCGTCCATTTGAACCATGTTTTAAAACTTTTTGGACAAATGACACATTTTCCGTTTACAATTTCTCATATATATTACAGAGAAGGCAATGCTGTGGCTGATGTGTTAGCCAAATGGAGAATTAAGTTAATAGTGATACCACGCATCGGTGAATGACGCAACAGATTTTGTTTGGAGACCAATTTGAATTGAAAGAGCGTCTTGAACTGCTTTCAGATTGGATGACTTGTAATTTTTCCTATTTTCGGTTTTTATCTTTCTAGGAATCTAGAGGTCAGGCTTCCGCGGCACTCCTCTTCTGCTTTCATATTATGGAGGGTCGTTAATAATTTTACTTTGAAAGAACTACAAAAAGCACTATACATGTTTAAAAGAAAAGAAGGATGAAAATTTATATGCAATCCAAGTAAAAGATTACGTTGTTGCAATCCACATGATGATGATTATGGGCCTCATAGTATTTACTAACAACTGAAAACCATACAAACGAGATCTTATTACAAATCAAGGCACACAGAAACTTTAAAGCAAATATATGATCATGAGCTGCATATTGCTTCTTTTTGAAACATGACAAATTACTGATATAGTCTCCCACTTGACCGTTCTTCTGACTAATCAATATATAACCTATAAAATGACCTTATTAGGAAGTAATAACACAAAAGAAATACATATATAAAACACCCGATAATCATCACTACAACATGAAATTTACACATCATGAGCAAGTTCCCGTAACCGGACTTAACCAACCATTGCACTTTAACCCATCACAGCAAAGGGAGTAGAGTCCACAAGATTGTCCGCTTTGTATACATGCCGTACATGTCGGCCAGAAACCATGGCACTTTAATCCTTCACAACAATGCCAGGGCTCTGAACAGGCTTCATCGAAATTTGGACATTCCTGTGAATTAACAGAATAAACGAAAACTGAAAAAATCATAACAAACACAAATAAGTTAAAATTCTTTACATTCTTGCAGCTCTCCATCTGATGGCTCTAGTCTAGTTACTGAAAATTGATGCTTGTCTTGAGATTTTGTTGAAATGAATTATGTAGTTCGCTATGACTTCGTATCTATAAATAGAGTTTGCATTAGGCCTTATTGCATTATTAATCTTATTCAGTTCAATAATAAGGATCAGTTTTCCAAGGCTGCAATGATTAAGTTAGATTATTACTCCTAACTGGTATACTTAAATGCTGGATAGAGTGGACTTTAGTAAATTAGTGGCAGTACACATTAAGTTAAATAAATTATTTCTCCTAATTGGTATACTTAAATGTTATTATATATATATACATTTAGTGGAATTTAGTAATTTAGTAGCATTACACCGGATATAGACGGTTTATTCGAACTTGATTACCTACTTAATAATACATATGCTTTACCTACTTAACTTGATGACCTACTAACCAATGTAGTTAATTTCGGCCGAGATGGCCAAGATATTGCCGATAATATCGATTTCGGTGTTTCACCGAGATGCCGATATATATTGCTGGTATTGGCCGATATTTTGCCGATATTGGCCGATATTTCAACGTTATTCACCGAAATATCATGTCTCGGTACTCGACCGATATTCACCGAAATCCGATATTGACTACATTGCTACTAACCAAAACTGTATGTCTTTCATTGGGATAATTTGCGTTACCTCCCCTGGCCAAGATCATAATTAGCGTTACCTCCCCTATAGAAATTAAATTAGTGAAACCTCCCCCCGTTACATTTTCCGTCCAAAGCTGGTTATCCCAGGTGTGAGCTTTGTACACGTGGACCAGCTTTTTACACGTGGACTTTGACTTTCCTGAATACCTCCCCGGCCAAGATCATAATTAGCGTTACCTCCCTACCTTTTTACACGTGGGAAAGTCAAAGGACCAGTTTTTACACGTGGACTTTGACTTTCCCAGAATACCTCCCCTGGCCAAGATCATAATTAGCGTTACCTCCCCTACCAGTTTTTACACGTGGGAAAGTCAAAGGACCAGTTTTTACACGTGGACTTTGACTTTCCCATAATACCTCCCCTGGCCAAGATCATAATTAGCGTTACCTCCCCTACCAGTTTTTACACGTGGGAAAGTCAAAGTCCACGTGTAAAAACTGGTCCACGTGTACAAAGCTGCTGACTGGGATAACCAGCTTTGGACGGAAAATGTAACGAGGGGAGGTTTCACTAATTTAATTTCTGTAGGGGGAGGTAATGCTAATTATGATCTTGGCTAGGGGAGGTAACGCAAATTAACCCTCTTTCATTATATTTAATTTGTCTGGATTAGGTGTGTTTGGATACGCTTTTATGAAGTGAACATAAACATCTAATGGACTCTACTGTAGCTATGACAGTCTCGTCACTTTTGTTTATGTAAAAGTGTTACTCCCTTCCGTCCTATTTTTAAAACTACCCTTTTAATCGATCGATTATAGTTAGTATATATAGGATACATGTATAATTTGGTAGGCATGTTTATATTTGTTGGGTATATATTTTAAAATGTTTTTCAATGGTATAAAGTTTGTGAACATCAATAGTGTAGTTTGAGAGATAAATTATTTCTAAATTTTACTAATTATCATTTATAAGGGTGTTAGTGTAAAAATATTTTTTCCCTTCCTTGTCTTAAAAATTGTGTAAACATGAACTAGGTCATCTAATGAGTACTCTCATCTAATAGTGGCACGGATGGAGTATCATTTAAAAACTCTTTTGCTGAAACGAAAGGAGTATACCTTTGGCATGTTCAGACGGCAAACTTGACGCAGCAGAGAGGTCTCCTCACTTTTGGATTATATCATGGAGTCCTTTGGTATTTCATACAATACAAAGGCTTAAAAGATAATTAACTTCTTATTTCTCTACGTCATCAACGAAATCAAAAGAATAAATTGTCTAAGTTCCAAACTTTAAGTGGCGAAAAAGAAAATCAAAACAACCCCAACCGATTCAGATCGTCCTGAAAAAGGAGATTGTACCATTTTTTGCTGCCCAGCCACCACCTTAATCATTCTCCTCACAAAGTTAATCCCACTCATATCCTGTTGGGACCTTAGTCCCACATTGGTTAGATAGGGCTTAATTGGGTAATTTATAAGTCAATGAGTTCCCTCATCTAGTCAACCGGTTTTCGAGTTGAGTTCTACCCATGGACTTATGATGAGTTGGGGTCGGTACCCTAACATTTGGTATCAGAGCCAACCACCACGACCCATGCCCCTTCCACGGAAGGGGTGACCTATAGGCTAGATTAAAGTGTTGGGGCACCGGGCCAGTGTCGATAAAGTGGGCCAACGAGGACGTTGGGTGTGGAAGCGTGGTGGGATGTTGGGACCTTAGTCCCACATTGGTTAGATTAGGGGCGGAACTACAGCCAGGCTTCCCCTGGCTGGAGCCACCCCCAAAAGCCCAACTAGACATGTTTTTCACTACCTAATTTTAATTGGGCCTTAAAACGTTTAGGGAATTTAGGCTTAAGCCAGGGGTTCATAAATAGTCAAGCCAGGGGTATAAAATGTTTCTGGTTCCGCCCCTGGGTTAGATGGGCTTAATTGGGTAGTTTATAAGTCAATGGGTTCCCTCATCTAGTCAAATGGTTTTCGAGTTGAGTTCTACCCATGGGCTTATGATGAGTTGGGGTCAATACCCTAACATATCCTTAACCCTTTAACAATCTAAACAACACAGTCCAATCAACCAATCGATCAGTCCGTATATGAACGAGGTCTTGTTTGAGTTATCGCTGATTACAACGAAATACTCATTGTGAACCTTAAATTTGTTGGCTCAAGGGTTCTCTTAGTGATCATTTCTCATGATATTTACATAATGAAGAAATTCAGGAAAATTCTTTGATTTCGAAGAATACATTGCAGCGAAGACGTTATTTATATCCTACAGCGGACACCTTAGAATGGGAAAGGTTATGAGTTGGCTAAGAGATTTTACTTACATATTTATCACTTTTTTAGCATGACTAAAGAGGTAGTTAATCCGACTGCACTTGTTCTAGATATCTATGACGAAGAAACGCAAAGTCTGAGACGGTGAAAACTTAATTTGTGATTACTACATACTTATCCGATTCTTGAGCGGAGATTGGAGAAAACCTTGACAATCAATATCAACAAGATCAGGATCACGAATTATCGAGCGGAAGTTAGTCGTACATGGCTTCACGGATTCCTAAGTGGAGTCTTTAAGTTATAAACTTAATTATGTTTCTCATAGAAAACCTATGTTGATAGAGGATGACTCAAGTATACAACTAGGACACAGAAGTGTAATTGATCGAATTTCCTTGTTGTTTGAGTTTTTAAATTTATACACTTTCAACATTATAGGGAGATTTGGACTCAAGCTAAGATAACTTGAGATTCAAACAAACCTCGATAAACAATAACAACAAGATCAGGATCACTATCGAGAGAAAGATAGTTGGACATGGCTTCACGAATTCCTAAGTGAAGTCTTTAAGTTGTAAACCTAATTGTGTTTTTCAGAAGAAACCTAGGTTAATACAGGAAGACTCAAGTATACAACTAGGACACAGAAGTTTCAGGGATCGAATTTCCTTGTTGTTCGAGTTTTTCAATTTGTACACTTTCAAGATTATAGGGAGCTTTGGACTCAAGCTAAGATAACTTGAGATTCAAGCAAATACTTTCAACTTTAAAGAAACTTTTGCCAGGATAACATGTAAGCATGTGAAAAGTTTATCCTGAAATTACATAAAAAATATACATTATGGTCCAGGGTGGTGAAACCATGTACAATGATAGTTCATAGAAAATACCCCTAACGAACTTACAAGCATAATCATGTTCACTTAACAATTGAGACTTAAATCATGATTCACAAAGACAAAGTGTTTTAGTGATCCAAGATGTTTTAAAGGTATTCATGAGAGTTGTAGCAATGCCAACCATATTTGAAAAAATAGTTTATGAGCATCTACTTGATTCATTGGGTAGGTATATGTAGGGGTACACGTGGTCCAATGAATTCAGGTAACTAGGGTGCGCGTACTGGGTATGTATACCCTTCATCTATTAACGAACTTAAGCCCTTAGGGTACGCGTACTGGGTATGCGTACATCCCCCGATTCATGAATTATAATTTCAGGGTACGCCTATATACATAACTACTTATGTTTCAAAGCTCCGATGTCTAAGGTACGCGTACCTACCCTGCGTCCAGAATTCACTAGTTGTGAAAAACTCTCTTCCATAATTTGAAAAATTCCTAATCTCTGTAGATATAAAATATCATTGCTTGGAAAATTTCCAAATGATAAACTTGAAACAGAGATAGTTCTTGAACAATAAACTTTTCTTGACTAAGATTTCTAAGGATATATGAACATCCATCACTTGAATCATATTTCGAGATATTTAACAAGATAAACTCGACTCAAAACTTCTTTTTTGCCATATGAAATCAATTTAACTCATACGACATAGTCTCATAAACATATAATGGTAATGCCACGAGTCGTGTTACGACATAGTCTCATAAGTATATTTTTATTATCTCCTATATTGAGACATAACTCGTGTTACGATATAGTTTTCTCTATACATTTGAGATTTCGAGTTGAGTATATCTCGCTTACATAGTTCTCGAAATATGTGTTGGTAAGCTTTCTCTTTGACCAAGTTCATCTTATATCATGAGAAAATTGCCGAGTAACATCTTACATGGTTTGTGTGATATAATCATTTGATGTAGGCTTGGAATGTTTCGATAATGATTATTTCAATATCTTGAAAATTGCTTTGATGCTAATAGTGTGTGAAAACGGCTATTGTCATTATAGAAGAATGTTTCAATGATTAAAATAAAGAGTTGAGAATGTAACCATCTTTGGATATAAGCATATATAGTGTGTTCGCACATTAGTGTATAAATCCATAAACCGGGATCCAAGAGTATGCATATGTGTGTATACGAAATTGGTGAAGGAGCCAAGATAAGTACGCATACCAGTACTCATACTAGCGGAAGTTTTTGAACCAAAAATTTCTGCTGAGTTTGGAAACTTAACAAACTCAAATACGGTTGCTTAAGTATGCATACCTATACGCATACTTAAGATGGTTACTTTGTCAAATCAGTCATTTCATGGACTTAAACATTTAAATCATAAGGAATGCAATCTATACAAACCGTGGCTATAATATCATGATTGATTCAAGTGAATCAAACCGATTTTTCTTCAATTTTATTCTTGTATAATCCATGAGAATATATCAATTGAACAACTCTTTAAATAGTTTAATTTGAGTCATTTGAACTAGTTATGGTTAAGATGAATAAGGTTGATATGAGAGTAATCATATGGCTAACCTCGGTTAACTATTTGTGAACCAGCCTGGTGTACACGTTTAGGTACGGTTACATAAACCTAAATGAGGGTACATTTCATTTGTGTGTAACAAGTTAAGTTCGATCTAACGGTTGAAAGATATTAGCTTTGTTGAATCAGGTTTTTCATTTACCGGTGACTATTGGATGTTTTGTTACCAAGGTAACTTAGATTGCAAACCCTGATTTGAAAACTATATAAAGGAGAGCTCTAACAACTGGGTAGACTAATCCCCACACCTCATGTGTGTTACTAGTTGCATAACTAGAGTCGATTCTCCTTTAACCTTAGATTTCTTCTCGAGACCTTGTAGGTTAACGACTTGAAGACTTCATTGGGATTGTGAAGCCAGACCCAACTATTATCTTTGTAGTTGTGTGATCTGATCTTGCTGTTTATATTATGTTAAGTGCAATTGAAATGATTGGCTCGAGATTTTATATCTCCGTTAGGCAAGATAGAAAGTAATCACAAACAAACTTCGTCTCATCGTTTGTGATTCCACAATAACTTGTTTCACTGGTCGATTAAGCTTATTGTGAGGTGATTGATAATACTAGGTTGTTCTTCGGGAATATAATTCCGGGTTATCAATTGGTTCATGTTCACCTTGATTTACCAAAAGACGGAACAAAAACTCTTGGGTATTTCTGTGGGAGACAGATTTATTCAATCCTATAGATTTTTCTGTGTGAGACATAATTTTCTATTAAGTCTTCGACTTTGGGTTGTAGCAACTCTTAGTTGTGGGTGAGATCAGCTAAGGGAATCAAGTGCGTAGAATCCTGCTGGGATCAGAGAAATAAGGAGCGCAACTGTACCTTGAATCGTGTGTGGGATCGATTAGGTTCAAACTACATCCAAATCCAGAAGTTAATTGGTAATAGGCTAGTGTATGTAGCGGTTTAATACAGTGTGGTGTTCAATCAATTGGAATATCCAACCTTGGGTTGTTGATTTACATTGATTGACACTTGAACATTAATCTTTGGTATCGTTCAAGTTAATCCTCTTATATTCAATCAGGCTCGCAGATTTCTATTTGTTGATTGCAGATTGAATTAAGAGTTAGAGATATTAAACTCTTTAATATACTTTATTTTAGATTGAGTCTGACTGTCTAGTTGATTCTCTAGAAAGTGTATTGGAGTAATTCCTCTCAGATGCCAAACGAATTTTTGGGTGCGGTTGTTAGACCTCCGCATTTTCAATTAGTATCAAAGCAGGCAAACACATTAAAGACCTCATAAGTCTTTGTTTGTAGCGATCCGATATAGACAAAGGTGTTATCTCTATAAACGTACCACCATTTTTCGATGTCTCTAATTACTTGTGGTGGAAAATTGCTATGCGTGCCTTTCTTCAAGCGCGTAATTTTCAATCATGGGTTTATGTAGTTAATGGATATGATGCTCCCGTTGTGGCAGTAGGGAATGCAACCGTTCCAAAGAACATTGGTGAATACAATGCTTCCGAGATACTTGATGCAAAGCAAAACTCTGAAGGTTTGAATGCCATCATACATGCCATTACCCCAGAACTTCAGCACCATGTGACTACGTGCACTCGATCTGAAGATGCGCGGAATATCTTAGAAACCGTATTCGAGGGAAATACAAGTGAGAAGGAAGCTAGGATTCAAAACCTTAATTCCGATTGGTAAACCCTTCATATGGTAGAGGAAGATTCATTTGATGAGTTTAATCATAAAGTGTCTGAAATTGTTAATGCATCTTTTGCATTGGGTAAGACTATTCCTGAGAAGGACATTGTGATGAAAATTCTCAGATCGCTGCCATATATATATGATTCTAAGAAGCATGCCATCGTTGAGGGAAATAACCTTGATACTCTTTCCAGAAGTACTCTTGTGGGAAAGATTAAATTACTTGATCTTGATCAGGATACAGTCATAACCTCTGCGTTCAATGTTGCGACCATTGCAAGTAAAGCTTCTAGCTTGTCATGGGCTGATAAATGTTGTTCTAATCATGTTTATTTCAATAGATCACTGATTACACAAAAGATCAAGGACGTGGTAAAGAAAAGCAAAAGATCTGAGAGATCTTCTTCTTTATCTATTGCTTCTGATCTATGAAGCACGGATACTGATATGGGGATTCGTCAATTTTTTAAAAATAGGGATACGAGATACGTTGGGATATGTGTATTAATTAAAAAAATATTTAATTTATTAATAGTGAAAAGAATCACATAAAGTAAGAAAATTCTAAAATACTATCTGGAATATTAAAAAAATAAATAGATAAAAACTACTCCCTCCGTCCCACTAATAAGTGACCTAGTTACTTTTAGATTTTGTCCCACCATTAAGTGACCTATATCACTAAACAAGGAGATATTTCTAAAAGTATCCTTTTAATTGATTATAAGAAATATAAGAAATATGCATAATTTGATAGTCATGTTTATATTCGTTACGTATGTGTTTTAAAATTCTTTTCAATGGTACGAAGTTTGCGAACATCCGTGGTGTAGTTTGAGAGATAAATCATTTCAAAATTTCACTATTTAAGGGTATAATTGTAAAAAGTGCTTCAAAATACTTTCCCCATTGCTTTCCTTAAAAATTGTGCAAACTTGAACTAGGTCACTTAATAGTGGGACGGAGGGAGTATTTAAACTCTCGCTGACCCATCACTCATCAATATTGAATAAGAATGTTAGGGTTAGACATTTATATACTGCTTCTATAGAATAATTTTTGATAAATACGAATATATTACATATCTAAAAAAAATTGACATATTCTGTATATAAATATTTGGCAATATATATATATATATATATATATATATATATATATATATCTTATACTATAAGAAGTGTCCCCTCTAGAGTATCCGAGAAGTATCCCAAAAGTATCCCCTACCCTTTTCGTAATTAATAAAAATGGACACTTTAAACGGGGTGTCCGATACGTATCCCCAAGTGTCCAACACTGATACGGCGTCCGACACGGATACGTCACCGGTTTTGAGGTGTCCGTGCTTCATAGCTTCTGATGATTCAAGTCAAGGAAAAATATCTCAGTATTCCAATACCTTACATACTGTTGAAGTGAGTATCGAAAGTTCAGCCTTCTCGGCAAAAGCTCCATGTAACTCAATTCCAATGAATGTGAGTCGGATACTGAAATCCTAGAATTTCTGAATTAATATGAAGAAATTCATCAGGAAAATATTCAACTGAAAGAATTGTTGGATAAACTTGAATCATCATTGCAGGTGAAGACTCTTGAGATTGATTGTCTTAATGATGAATTCACTAGAACCCTATTTATAAAAGAAAAAGAGATCAATTCTCTCAAGTGTGACCTGCAAAGGTTGTCAGGAACCTCAGACAAAATTTCAGCAATGTTATCTGGTCAAAAGGCTTTTGGAAACACACAAGGTTTAGGGTTCAAAAATAAGATTGTATGCACAACAAACTCAACCGGTTCTTGAACAAAAAATCTTGAGTGTTGTGATAAACAGGAGTCATCGCCGCAAAGCAGGCCTCCTCTGCTCTGCTCCTTTTGTGGAAATACAAGTCATGTCCAAAGTAAGTGTTGGAGATTCAAGAGGAACTGTAAAAGAATCACCAAGCTTCAAAATGACATGCAAAAGAATATGACTCTGGAAAAAAAGTCAGGGACGCCTGGGTACAAGAATAAATCCAAAAGAATCAAAGTTAAACGAGGTAAGTCCGTTTACTCAATAAACCTTGAAACGTCACCCGGTGACACAAGATGTGAACACTCTGTTCACTCTATTACTATCTAAACCATAGTAATAGATCATATCCTTATTTTGGAATTGATAAATAACAATTACTTCAAGGTTGATTCAAGTCTTGTAAATCTTTTGCTGATTTTTCTGTTCCATTTTGTACAAGTAAATATTTTATTGCTAAAGAGTGGTAATGGGTCATAAACCATGGAGACTTTTTCAAAGTCCTTTAGGGTTTTACTATCCTAGAGTTTATTTATATTCACTTGTGAACATTACTATTCTCTACCTTTTTCTATAAAGATACAATCTCATGGCCCTTATAACTATAGGTACCACGAAAAGAGATGTTATAGAAGCAGTTAATGTGTATCTATGTGAAGGAATTTCTTCTGCAAAGAAAAGGAAGGCGAAGAACACAAATGATGATCCAGGTTTGTCCTCTAATTTCCTATTGTTTGGTTGTCATTCTGATAATAACTTTAGGGCTATGGTGAAGGATTTCATCGGGAAAATAAATGATTTAAAATCTCGAATCATTTCTTCTATTAGAGATATCTCTCACTATGAAAAAATATTGTCTCTAACAAAGAACACTCTGCGTGAACTAAAAAGAGAACTTAGTGAGTTAACTTTTGAAGATTTAAAGGAATTGAATTATCCCATTATCAATAGCTTTTTCAATAATGAGAAGGAATTCTCTGTAGATGCACTGAGAAATCTCTACAATTTCCAGTAAATCTTCTTATGGGAATTTATTTCTTGTGTTTTTAGAAGAATAACTAGGGTTTGGAATAGCCATTATTGTGAGTACACATAGCTATATCCAACGATTCTCATCTTCATGTTTTTAGATTTATTTATTTAAATTCTAAGTTTTTGGAAGATGATTTTTTGCAATTTTAATCTTTTTGATTTTATTTATTGCAAATTTTTATGGGATATGTTGTTTACGTCCGTGAACCTGTGACTGTCCCATACTTGTTCAAAAGTTATCTCTATTATGTCAGTATGAATGTATTGATGGAAGATAGAATGAACTTTTGACATTACAAAAGTTAAAGCCTTTTATGTCATTATTTGATGGAAGAAAGGATAAAACTTGTGTGTACAAGGATTAAGCCTATTGTATTTCATTGTGCAAATAGTGATGGAAAATACGATGAATCCTTGTCTATTCTGCAGTATTTGGTCGATCTCCGATCCACATTTTTGTGCATATACTGTGTTTTTCCGTAAGGTTTCTTGTGTTTGAGCATAAACGATTGAGTTGATCTTTTTTTTTTATGAATCACATTTTATAAATTGATAATCAAAATTGTTTAAAAGATTACAAGATTAAAAATCAGAAAAAAGGAATGCCAACTACATAGGCTTCAAAAAGACAAGCTAGCAAAATCTATAATACCCAACATTTGGTAACTCTATTCTTGCTAAGAAACTTGGTCTTCCATAGAATATTTATCTTTGACCTGCTACCAATTTAGCACCTCTTTTAGAAGTTGTATCTGCAACAAAATTAACTTCCCTTAAGCTGTGCCAGAATGTGATCGACTGGATTTTACTTACTGCCTTTAGCTATCTCATCTTTACAAACCATGGCATCTTGTTTTCTGTAAATTCTGAAATAACTGTCTTGGAATCTGAGGTAAAAATTATGTTCTGCAACTTCCATTCAACAGCTAATTCAAATGCTCCAATGACTGCATATACTTCTGCTATGTAATTAGTAGAAATGCCAATTCCTCCTGTAATAACTCCCAAGACTTGACTCAAGTGATCTCTTATTACTACGCCAAAACCAGCAGCTCCTGGATTACCAATGGATGCTCCATCACATCAAAACATGACACAACCAGCACTTGTTGGAATCTAAAAACAAGTTTTAATGCATTGAAATTTAGTTTTCCTTGATTCCAGATTAAAGAAGAGAATTACATGTTTATCATTGTCATCATTCCACATGTTGCTTTTAATCCTGAAGCCTCCTTCAGATACAGTTTTTTTGATTCTGCTCTTAAAGCTTTGAATATTAGGTTTAACTTACTCAAAGAACATCTTGTTCTTTTGAAACCACGGCTCCTTTAAAATTGCACAAGCATCAATAATCCTACATTTTCTAATAAATGGACTTTTACTTTTGGAATTACTTCAAAAGAATTGAGAATTTTGAGTTTGAAAACAGAGCATATCCATTTCCAAATTTCTTTACTGAATTTGCACTCCCACAATAAATGGTGCATATTATCTTGATCTTCTTCACAAATGCAGCATCTTGAAACCAAGTCATACCCTCTTTCAATCAATACTAAATCATCAACATATATTCTTTGAACTATATTCCAGATGTTACTTGCTATAGAAGGATGAAAATATGAGTTCCATAAGTATTTGTGGCAATGCAGAGCTTGTTATTTATTTATCACTAAATTGATTGCAGAGGAGGTTGTGAAATTACCTTTGATATCTCCTTTCCATATTAAGTTGTCACCTCCAATACCAATTTCTGGTAAAGTGTAGTTTGAAATCAATTGGTTGATCTGCTCAGGTATACTCCATACTCCACCAACGATCAAGTCTGACACTTTCATGTTGATATTAGCTTTAACATATGCAGTGTAACCAACTTCTTCAATAAGAGGTGAATTACTAATCCATGGATCAAACCAAATAGATATCATATGCCCATCACCAATACACCACATTATATTCTCCTTTAAATGATTCCATGCCCATTTTAATCCAGGCCATATAAATGATAGTTTCCAGTTATTCTTCCATTGATGATACTTATCTTGAAATTTAGCTTTGATAAATAGAGCCCATTATGCATTAGAATTTATTATTCTCCATATTAAGACTTTATTGAGAACTTCCAATCTTTGTAATCCCAGACCACCTTCAGTGTAAAGAGAACTAACTTTTTTCCAAGAAAGAGTTTTGTATTTTCTAGTTTCATCATCACCGGACCATAAGAAGTCTCTTATTATTCTCTCTCAGATCTTGATCACTAACTTTGGCCACATATAAACTGACATACTATAAATTGGTATGCTGCACAGCACTGATTTTATAAGAACTAAGCTATCATTAAATGACAGCAATCTTCCCTTCCAAGTAGCCAATTTTTTCTGCATTAATTCCGCCATTGGCCAAATTTTTGAAATTTTTACCCTGCCATATTGAAGAATTACTCCTAAGTATTTGTCAGGTAAAGTACTTACTTCCATTTGTACCATTTCTTTAATTTTCATTACTCTTGCAGTAGTTGTACCATCAACAAAGAGCTTGCTTTTACTTTTGTTAATTACTTGACCTGAGCTTTTCTGGTACTCTTCTAGAAGCTTCAGCAGATTCATAATGATTTTCTTTTCTCCATTACAATAAATAAAAACATCATTAGCAAAGAACATATGAGAAGGCTGAATTCCTTTTCTTATTACCATTGGACTTATCTTGCCTTCTGGTACCGATTTGGATATATTTCTACTAAGCACATCTTCCATAAGCACTAAAATAATAGGAGATAGAGGATCTCCTTGTCTTAACCCTATACCCACTGAGAAGAAGCCATTAGGTCCACCATTTATCATAACTGAGATTTTTGCAGACTCAAAAATAGTGTAGATCCATTTGAACCATGAATTTGAAAACCCATATTTGATCAACACTTGAAACGAGAATTTCCAACTCACAGAGTCATAAGCCTGATATATGTCCAATTTTAGTCCAATATCGCCACCTCTTCTTTTCTTCTTCATTTCATTGATCATCTCAGAAGCAAGTACAATTTGATCTTGAATATATCTCTCTTTGATGTATGCTGCTTGCTGAGGTGAAATAAGTTTATCCATAAGCTTTGACATTCTTGTTGTGATGATTTTGGTAAAAATTTTGAAGCTGACATTACTGAGGCAAATTGGCCTGAATTCATGGGGAGATCTTGCACCTTCAACTTTTGGCAGAAGCACAAGAAAATTAGAATTCAATCCTCTTGGTATGAACCTCCTTTTCCAACAAAATCGAACTGCATATACTACATCAGTTTGAATTATTTGCCAGCAAGCTCTGTAGAAACTGCCAGAGAAACCATCTGGCCCTGGAGAACTATCTGGATCCATATCAAATAGAATTTTCTTAATTTCTTCAGAAGTTGGAACTGCATCCAACATGGCTTGATCATCTTCTGTTATTGCTGTAGGAATTGCTTCAAGTAATGAATCTGAAATTTCCACCTCCTTAAACTTGAAATTTTCCTCAAAATAATCAATGAGAGTTTCTGCTATTTTACTTTGATCTGTGATAATTTCATTGTTACCATTTTCAAGTTCACTAATAAAATTCCTAGCTTTCCTTACCTTCAGATTGGTATGGAAGAAGCTTGTATTGGCAGACCCTTCTTTGACCCATTTAGCTGTGGTTTTCAATTTCATCATTGTACTTAACTGCACTTCTTTTGAGTTTAAAATATTTTCTACTTTCACTAAGTTGTCCAAGACCCTTCTTAACTACTTTCACTAAGTTGATAATTCTCTTATGATTAACTTAGTTGTTGCTCCAGAAGGTCCCTTATGTTTGAGCATGACCAACTAAATTAATTATTCTCTTTTGGTTATTTTAGTTGTTGCTCTGTAAGTTCTCTTATGTCGAGCATGACCAATTGAATTGATAACTTTATTTGTGGTTAATTTGGTTGTGAATTCCAATTAAATTAATCGTGGGTTTTCTTGTGATTAATTTGGTTGTATTTTTCGACTGAGCTAACCATGGGTTCTCTTGTGGTTATTTCAATTGAATATTTTGGATTCAAATTCATGTTTTTCATGTGATTTGATTTGTCCAAAAGAAATCCTTCTTTTCTTGTAAAAGAAAGGTCGCCTTTGTTGTTCCTTCGGGGATGACATTTTTATGGGGGAGGGTTCATATTGAACTTGTGCTTAATTTCCAAATCTTTGTGGGGAGTGCGGATGTGGAATATTAGGGGTTATCTTGTATCTTTATTAACTCCTTGATGAATTCATTTAGCTTCGGCTTTATGATTTCATCTAAATAAGTCGGTATGGTATTCTATTTTAGTCATGAAGTATCTCCGTGAAAATTTCATGAGGATCCCACTAGTTTTCATACCTTTGCCAATTTATATTGACAAAAAGGAGGAGAATTAATGTGTTGTGTGATACTACAAATACATATGGTTTACGGATCATTATGTAAGGGGGAGTGGTTTTCATGTTGAGATAAAGTATTGACTAAGGGGGAGTGATGAATATCACCATAGTATTGTTGTCAAAGTTGTGATACAATTGAACTTTGATGTTGTGTAATAATACTATGACACTGTATAACAATGATTGAGAGCATTTTGTTTTCTCATTGTTATAGCTACGGATCTACAACAACTATGATACTAAACTTACAACCTTTAGGATCATGGAGTACTTGGAAGTGACGAAGTTTTCGAGTCGTGGTGGAGATACCAAGGAGATCAAGCATGTGGATGGGAAGCTACAATTTTTATTTATTTTGTAATCCATATGTATTGATAGTTTTGTCACTAAAATTGACAAAGGGTGAGATTGTTAGAGCATTGCTCGGTCGAACTCGCATACGTTGCTATCTCAAGCATGTTTGTCAATGTTAGTGATCAAAACTATAAGTCTTGATTTCTAGACTATTTATAGATGTCTCGGACTAGGATATAGATAGTGTAGTTGAGCTTAGATCTCTCGGCGTTCATCTCTTGAAGACGAAGAACTACTAAGGGGAGCTTGTGGAACTTCTTCGACAAAAGGTATGTGGAAACTTGAACTCATATATCACTTGGAAAGTCTATTTATAATATCTCATATATTGAGACATAATTCGTGTTACGATATAGTTTTATCTATACACATTTGAGATTTCGAGCTGAGTATATCTCGCTTACATATTTCTCGAAATATGTGTTGGTAAGCTTTCGCTTCGACCAAGTTCATCTTATATCATGAGAAAATTGTCGAGTAACATCTTACATGGTTTTTGTATATAGTGTGCTCGCACATTAGTGTATAAATCCATAAACCGTGAGCCAAGAGTATGCATATGTGTGTATACGAAATTGGTGAAGGAGACAAGATAAGTACGCATACTGGCGGAAGTTTTTGAACTGAAAATTTCTGCTGAGTTTGGAAACTTAACAAACTCAAATCCTGTAGCTGTTTACTTTGTGAGTTTGGAAACTTAACAAACTCAAATCTGGTAGCTGCATACCCATATGCATACTTAAGCTGGTTACTTTGTCAAATCGGTCATTTCATTGACTTAAACATTTAAATCATAAGGAATGCAATCTTTGCAAACCGTGGTTATAATGTTCATGATTGATTCAAGTGAATCAAACCGATTTTGCTTCAATTGTGTTCTTGTATAATCTATGAGAATATATCAATTGAACAACTCTTTAACTAGTTTCATTTGAGTCATTTGAACTAGTTATGGTTAAGATGAATAAGGTTGATATGAGAGTAATTATATGAGTTAGAGCATAGCTCGGTTGAACCCACCAACAGTTGGTATGTCAAGTTTGGCTATCATATTTTAGTGAATCAAAACTCATTTTAAGAGTCGATTGGTTATGTACTAGAGTCAACTTCGTATAGTTAGCTTGAAAGTATTAGGATATGAGACATTACAAGTATTGCGAATACTTGAAGAAGTGAAGAAGTAAAAAGCTACAACGACAACATCATCCTTCCACTTGAGGTTAGTGATATTTGACTTGAAATGTTTCATTCCCCAACGTATCTTTCAAGTCGTGCATATTGAAAACAAAACTGCGAAGCATGAACACTCTAGATAGACATAGTATTAAGGAATACAATACGGGGTTTATTGCTTAACCATTAAACTTTGTAGATAAGACATCGACATAATCGTTTGAATGCTATTGTGATTATGTATGGGTATGAGGTAAGGATTTCATCCTAGGAAATAATGTTTATACATGTGTTTTAAAGAAGTAAGTTCATAAACTTGTTTATGAATCGAAAAAGGAAATCGCAAGGCGTTAGTGGTATTGTTATTCATTGCATATCTTGTGAACAACCAATATGTGTGATTTAATATAACCGCTCATGACTTGTTTTGTTCTTGGTAAAACTATTCACAAAGGCCTGACTTATGTATTGGTATGACTTTTATTAGTGAAACAGTTCTTAAGTAATCACCTGAGAAGGTATGATCGAGTTTGTGATTTGTGTACAACCAACTCTGGGTAAAGGGGAACCGATCCTATGAAGAGGCGCAACATATGACAAATGGTAATCGATCCTTATGAGGTGCAACAACTTTTAGTAGAAAGGGAAACCGATCCTATGGACATGTGTAACACGTTTTTAGGCAAAGGGGAACCGATCCTATGGACATGTGCAACACAAATAAGTTAGATACCATATATATGTGGGGAACCGATCCTAGTACCTAGTAAAACAAATTTTGGGAAGCTAGTGTGATTATGCACAATACTCACATGGAGGTAGAACCGAAACTTGTTTTGGTAGAACTGTGAAACCCATGATTTGTGATTGTGTGTTTCTTGATCGATCGCATAGTTCTTGAAAGTCAGATGAACCATTTCTAAACTGGTTTGGAAGTGTGGAAAATCGGTTCAAGGTTGTAAGTATGAAAGAAGACTTAAAAAGTAAAGGATGTCGGCATACTTTGAACACGTGCAGTAATGTTTATTTTTTATTGTTCAAAGTTATTCCTTAATAGCTACATGAAGGAAATCCCAGGATCCAAACATAAATAAGTTAAGAATCTTTTATTTAAGGTTTTTAATTTTATTTTAGGAAAACGAGAATTAGTAATAATGTGCATTTACTAGTTGAGATTTTCCAAAGAGATTTTCAGTCAATATTTTGTACAGAGCATTTCCAGGAATTATGGAAACCGAATTTGGAATATATTGAATATCTTTGAGAATATTTTCGGTTTTTGAAATTCCTTGGTGTCCAAACTTCCTTGTCTATAAATACTTGAAGTTTGTATTTCTTGCAAACTAATCCTTCGTAACAGCAAACTTCTTCGGTTGTGTTGTAGTCGCCTATTCGGAGAGGAGAATAACCTAAATAGGAGAAATCTCTTACGGCCGCTCAGTTTAAAGTCTTCTTTGGGATTGAGAAGCTCTATTAGTATACCGTTGGTGGGAAACTAGATAATTGCGGTTTATCTTTTGTTTTCGATTGATTTGATTGACTAACGGTGGTTGAACTTTCACTGCACCTAGTTTTTTTATGCTTGAGAATCTTCTCTTCTGATATAAGATTCACTCAAACTAGATCAAAGTTTCGACAGGGATTTTTAGACTGTTGTTTGTGCTAAAGACGATCTTGTGATAATTCATTGTTAACAGACTCCATTCTGTGCGTGATTGAGCACAAGAGATTCAAGTTGTTGTGTGCAGGTGTTTATTGAAGATCCAAGAAGATTTGAAGACAAAGAAGATATTGAATATTTCTGATTTGGGGTTCATAATCTTTGGTGTGCACAATACTTGTTTCGGTATAAGAGGATCTAACTATAATCAGTTTATCCTTGTGGTATATTGGATTGATTAGTTTTGTAGATCGATATCAATACGATTCTTTGTGATTAAAAGTATTGATTGCAAAATCTTAACAATTACTTCGGTAGTTGAGCATAAGATAGATCTAAGAACCTGACGAAGGAGTTTATGTTAAGATAAACAAAAGAGCCTTTGTCTAACTCACATCACTTGGTTGAAGAGAGTTGATACCAAACATATTTGTTGTTCCTTTACTGTTTGGAATACGAACCAAAGGAATTGTTCCAAGTACGTGACTTATTCATAAGTTGGAGGCGTGGGAATACAAACGGAACTAGGTGAACTATAGGTTTAGTTGCTTGGTATCAACTATACGAAGTTGGTTTAATTTTGTATAGCTGCTTAATCCTGAGAGTATTCAATCTGGACAAGTTCCCGGGGTTTTTCAGCATTTGCGGTTTCCTCATTAACGAAATCTCGTTGTGTCATTTACTTTATATTTTCGCATTATAATTGTTTTATTATAATTAAAGTAAATTACACAAACGTTAATTCCTATTTACTCGATATCAATTCTATTATGTTGGGTTAAGTCTGAACCCTTTATCAAGTAAAGTACTTCGTTGTTGTATTGTCTCGATCTCGTATCCATAAACTATCACACGAAGTGTGAACCAATTAGTTGCATTGCCTCGACTCAGTCCATAGATAATAACTTTCGGAGAAAGGACTTATAGGTAGGAAGAATTTTAGCTTGAGGTATATTTGGATACCCTCGCCTTTTCAATTGGTATCAGAGAAGGCAAACACGAAAGGATCTAACAATCGGTTTTTGGTGCGATCCAACCTATACGATTGAATCTAATGAGTGATTCAGTTAACGTAAGTCAAGATGAAAAATCTGCACTTGAAGATAACATCTTCTGTGAATCTACTGAACAGGCTGACCCCTATAATGTAGACTCTGGTGATTGGCAAACTTTCCTACAAAAGCAACTTGATGAGATTTCTGAAGATGGTGACTCAGGAATTGATCAAGATGTTGAAGATGATTTATTTGAATTCTCTGCAGCATTAGGAGCAGTCTCCACAAAAAAAATGTCTTCCTCAGATGTAATTAGACTTCTTGCTCCTCTCCGCAGAGAAAATAAGAAACTAAGAAAAAAAAATCTGGCTTCTTCTATGGATATCAGAATTCCTGTAATCTACTTAAAGACTACAAAGAAACTATACACTCAAAAACTCTTGAGTATGAGAATCTCAATAGGAAACATTACTTGTTGAGGTAGAAGCAAAGTTTAATTCTCAACAATCAACAAGTAACGAACAACTTGAGTCGGATGTCCCCATAAAAAAATCCTCTTGAGGATCAATTAACTGAAGCTCTTGAAAGAATCAAGGTCTTAGAAGAGGAAGCTGTAAGGATAAGAAGACTCAATTATAACACAATCAATTTATCCTTCATGTTGGATACAGGAAGATGTCATGGCGACAAACGTGGATTAGGATATGATGGAATTGATATGTTATCAATGAACAAGGAAGTAAAATTCGTGAAGGCTGTTAGCTCATTCATCCCATAAAATCTTCTTGAACAAACTTGTACCCAAGTGCACAATTGAGATTCCAACAGAAACCATCTCCGGAAGCAGTCAGAAGAAGACTCCAACAAAGGACAAGCATAGTCGCCAAACACATCTCATAAAGGTAAGACTAAAAACACATCTCATAAAGGTAAGAGATAAAGCTCATATGCAACGGGATTGTAAAATCCGAAATATAAAAAATGTGTTATGTTTTGTATCTAAACAATTGAACAATGTTATCTCCAAAAACCGCTCAGATCTTCACTGTCCTGTGAGAGAAATGAATTTTTACAAAAATTCAAAATCATATCCTAAAAGAAACTTTTCCAAAAGGAAAAATGATAAAAGAGGTGATACCTTTTTCAAAGGGGATATGAGATCTGATGTTTTAAGATAGAATGATGCTATGGCACAAGAAATGAAGAACCTTCATTCAACATCCACCTACAAGTTGATACCAAAATCTAAGAAGATATCCAAAAGGAAGTGATCTAAAATGGATTCTAAGAAAAACAATCTTGGTTTAATCTTAGACAAAGATGACTATGAAAGTTTAGTGCTTAGACTCAAAAAGGATCTAGAACATAAGAAACCAAAATTAGGTAATTATTTATTATTTATATATTTATTTTTAATTTAATTCAATTATAAATGATCGGATATATCTATGGGAGAACGACCAAAGGGCGGAGCATGGTCATGCTAAGGGTGATCAGTTGCCCGCCCAGACCAATTGGCTTCAAGCCTAGTTTTAACTATGCAAAGTGCAAACCCTCTTACGAACCTTTGTAAGTTTAGAAATGAATTTTCAACCCCATTTTAAAGTCTTTGCCCAGTTTTTTTTTTTTTTTTTTGGTACTAAGCAAAATTTATTAGAAAGAATTAAGGATTACAATAATCAGTTTTGACCAGAGAAATAATATCATCCGGAAAATTGTTTAAGAAATAAAAATTTTCTCTCTGTAGTCTAGCCTTTTGGGCTAACTCATGAGCAACATTATTAGCAAGCCTATTGATAGACTTGCAAAACCAAAATTTACTAATTATAAATTTGCTTTTAATAACTTGAACTAAGTTTTGATTGAACCAATGAACCTGTGGTTCACCTCCATTTATGGAGTTAAAAACATTATCACAGTCCATTTCAAAGATTTCCTTTGTGATTCCAAGCTCTTCCATCCAGTCCACAGCTACCTCCAAAGCTTTGCATTCAAAATACTCAGCCCCATATTCCTCATCCACTTCCTCATCACAGAGAAGGCTTTTTGCTCCTAAGCAGCTACCTGCAAAATTTCTAAGAATTAATCCCACACTTCCTGTTTTAGATAATGAAATGTAAGAACCATCAATATTAACTTTGACAAACTCCTTATCTGGAGGCCTCCAATTAGTAACCTGCAAATCATTCACTAGG
This sequence comes from Papaver armeniacum, assembly GCA_023531295.1. NCBI lineage: Eukaryota > Viridiplantae > Streptophyta > Magnoliopsida > Ranunculales > Papaveraceae > Papaver > Papaver armeniacum. Next base: position 58,782 of record JAJJWW010009262.1, read on the forward strand.
GAAATTTGATGTTGACTATTCAGATTAGTACATTGATTATACAAGTAGTTTATCCTAGTTACAGTAATTTACAAATTTGGGTTTTTGTCTTGAAAGACTACTAAACATCTTTCCTTCCAGATATACCAGATGGCACACATGTACCTGCAAAGTTTTCATTGCTGAAGTATAAAGGAGGAACATTATTAACTTCAGAATGAAACCAACCTATATCCCATTGCTTAAAATCAGAGAATTGAGTTTTTTATAGCATCAATATTGACATTGAGAGCAAACCAAACAGCCCTACTATAACTACAATCCATGAAGATGTGATTCATCGTTTCCTCATTGTTTTTGCAAAAAGGACACTGAATATCTATACCTTGTTTATATCTAGCTATCTTGGTTCTAAATGGCACTATGTTCTTGTAACATTTCCAAAGAAATAATTGAACTCTGTGTGGAACTTTGAATTTCCATAAGTGTTTCCAGACATTTGTGGGAATGGTACTACCTGTAATAATGGTGTTAACATCATTTGCACAGATAGTATGATAAGCACTTTTAACACTAAACTTACCTTTCCTATCAGGGGCCCATATCATTGCGTCTTCACCTGTACTAGGGATTCTCATATTCAGGATTAAAACAACACAATCATGGGAAAACATAGCAGTAACAACATCAACATTCCATTGCCTGGTCCCATCAATAAATAAATCACAGACAAAGTTAAAATTATCAAAGCTAGAAGATCCAACAACTGGGACGTGCAGATTATTGAGGCCAATAACCCAGCAATCTATCCAAATATTTATCTTAGTACCACATCTCACAAACCATCTAGTATTTTGTTGCACAACTTCAAGACCAGAGTAAATGCTCTTCCAAAGCCAAGAGCTTTCATCTTTAAGTTTATCAAGATGAAGAAAGCTACTATTTCTAGAGTATTTAGCCTTAAGCACTTTATAACAAAGAGAATCTTTATCACTACAGGCATTCCAGGCCACCTTAGTCAACATGGTTGTATTAAGGTGTTCAAGGTTTCTAAAGCTTAGTCCTCCTAGGGCTTTTGGGATTTAAAGTTTGTCCCATCCTATAAAATAAAAACCTTTATTACTTCCATCTTTACCCCACCAGAATTGCCTCTGAATGGTGTCTAGTTTTTTAACTGTGGTGTTTGGGACTCTAAAGACACTCATTTGATGAGTAGGTAAAGCATTTAAGACATGCTTAACCATAGTAGATCTAGCAGCATAATTCATATGTTTTCTTTTCTAGGGAATTAATCTAGCACTGAAACTTTGTATAAGTGGCTTAAAAGCTTTGTTTTTATCTCTTCCTATCAAAAGGGTAGCACCTAGATATTTATCAGTGTCAGACATTTCTATCATGTCAAGGGCTCTAGAAAGATCAATTCTAGCTTGTGGGCTAATGTTATTGCTAAAGTAAACACTGGATTTGTCAAAGTTCAAAGACTGACCTGATAAATTGCCAAAATACTCAAGAGTATTTCTAATACCTGTCATATTGTGCATATCAGCTTTTGTGAAGATGAGAATATCATCTGCAAAGAGGAGATGAGTTATAGCTGGAGCATTTCTAGCTGCCTTAACACCAGAGATAACATTATTAGTAGTAGCATTGACAAGAAGCCTTGATAAATAATCCATGGCAATAATAAAGAGATATGGGGACAGGGGGCCCCCCTGTCTTAGGCCTCTAGAAGGACTAAAATCACTGGTAGGAGAACCATTGATAAGAATAGAAATTTTGGTGGTTGAAATACATTGTTCAATGTACTTACAAAATTTCTCAGGGAAACCAACTTTCCTAAGCATGCCTAAAAGATTAGGGATAAATCCAGTTTTAGAGCCAACTTTCTCAGGGCCACTCTAATCTATCAAAAGCTTTGGATAAATCCAGTTTTAGAGCCATAGTACCAGTGTTACCTTCCTTGTGCTTCATTGTATGGATCATCTCATGAGCTATGATTATATTGTCCTGGGTATCTCTACCTGGGACAAAAGCAGATTGATAGGGAGAAACAATTTTTTTTGAGATGAGGCTTAATCCTATTTGCTAATATTTTAGAAATTATTTTATAGATTGTATTACACAAACCTATAGGTCTAAAATCAGCAGGATATTTAGCAATATCAACTTTAGGAATCAAAGAAAGAAAAGTTTTATTGAATTCCTTGGGCATGTGACCAGTAATGAATTTTTTTTTAACATACTAAACTGTATCATAACCAACAATACTCCAGTTAGCTTGGTAGAAACCAGCTTGAAAGCCATCTGGGCCTGGAGAGCTCCAAGATGCCATGTCTTTGACAACTTTAAGCATATCATCAGCAGATGAAATTCTGGTAAAATCTTCAGACAAATCATTAGTGATGACAGTAGGGATAATATCAAAAATATTTTCAGACATCTGCTGAAAACTAGAACAACTGACAGAACTAAAATGAGCAACTAGAATATTAGCTATATCATCTCTTTGATCATACCAATTACCATGCACATCATATAAGCAAATAATATGTTTTCTAAACATTCTTCTATTAGCTAGAGTATGAAAATATTTAGAGTTATTATCCATATCTATGATGAATCTATCCCTATATTTTTGCTTATAGAATTCTGTCTTGATATTAAACCAAAGTTATAATTGCTTATTAGTATCACTTAGTCTATCATGCTGAGTACTAGACATTGGTTCATTCTGAATGCTAAGATCTGATCTTGAAGAGCATTAATGTTACTATCAATATCACCAAACTCAATCTTATTCCAATAGGACAATCTTTTCCTAGTAGAATTATGCTTTTCAATCAAGAGATGAGCAGGGGATCCTACAGTGCTATAATTCGAAGCTATTTCAAGTTGGGTCTTAAAACCAGCATGTTTAATCCACATAAAAAAGAATTTGAAAGGTCTCCAGAGATTTTTAACAACAAGGTCAGTTTGAAGCATTATTGGACAATGGTTTGATCCAGCTTGAACAAGATGATGCAATCTTGCATTGGGAAATTCATTACACCACTGTTGATTTCCCAAGGCCATATCAATCCTTGAGGTTCTAAGGCCAGAACCTAGATTGTTACTAGACCAAGTAAAGTCTCTACCAATGTAACCTAAGTCCATTAGACCACAATCATTTATTTTAGCCTGAACAAATTTATCATCCTGAGAGAAAGAAGAACTGACATATAATGTATGGAGATGAACATTCAAATCACCTATTACAAGCCAAGGCTGCATTATGGTATCACTTATACTAGACATGAAATCCCATTGAACTTTCTTAACATAAGTATAAGTAGAACCATACATGAAAGAGACCAAAACATTTGGTTTAGCAGGGTGAAGATTAACAGACACATTTATGATATGATTAATTTTATCTTGGACTTCACATTGTATACCATCTTTCCATAACAAAAGAAGGACACCAACAAGACCTACTCTGTCAATGCATTCATGGTTGCAATAATTTAAAGATTTAGCTAAGCCAAGCATTCTATCTTTATCAATCTTAGTTTCAATTAAAAATAGTAAATCAAGGGATTGTTTTGTAATTAAAACAGCTAATTGGTCTTTTGTAAACTTTTTTGCTAAACCTTGCACATTCCAACTGAGAATTTTCATGGTTGTCTTAAGGAAAATTATGTATTCAAAAGATTTACAAGAGCAATAAGAGAATTTATATACCTAAGTAGTATCTCTGACACAATCATTCATGGGTGCAGGAAGTGTTGCAGTTGGCTCATCCGAATCCATCATAGTGTTATGTTGATGATCCAAATTAGTAGTATCATGACCTTGCACCACTGAGGGTGGTTGTATATGGATATTATGGGGATTTATAGCTGGCTCTGAGTTGAGATTGGAATTTCCCATCCTTTTAACATTTATTGAATTTTCTATGTTACCTTTATCAGTCATTTCCTCTTCCATATAATTAGCTGCGCCACTGGCATCTTTCTTCTGATTAGTTTCACCATCCTCTTTGAGAAGAGCTTCATACTCTGCCTTGGTGAGAGAGTCTAGATAGAGTAAATGTGAGGTATACTCACAGGTTTCATCATTGTGATCAATCACAAAACATTTTGGACATATATTCTTAGGTTGTAATTCCCAATAATATCTGATCCAAGCATCTTCCTCAGTCGGCGTCTTCCACCAACCTCCCCTATGCAGAGAATTTTTAATTCCACTTCAATTCTAGCTTTAACAGTATTGCCTGCACGAGGTCTACAATTTTTTGGCTTAGTTGAAATCTTCCTACCCATATATTCAATTGCTTCATCTATCACAGATACATTCATATGCTCCAGTTTCAAGTATTTGAATTGAATAGTGAAAACTTGCTTATCAAAGACATAGTCTTTCAGTGGAATATTATTGTAGTATTTCTGAATATGGAAAATGACTCCATCAATTAGCCAAGGACTATCTGCAATTACTTCATCTCTTTCAGCTTCACTATTTAACTTGACTAGCATAAGATTGTGACCCATAACTCTAATCTCTTTATTATGATATTTTTCCCAGAGTGAGTTGATTTCCGATCTTATGACTCTCATCTTCATTTTAGTTTTCTCTTTTAGCTTCCCTAAGATTCCATAAGTCCATTGATCTGCAGCCTCATTGATAATTTGTGATGAACCCACAGTTCTTCTTTGGTTTGCAGTTAAATCAATATTTGTATTCCTTAGCTGCCTTGATAACTGATTAATACGATCACCTTGAGTATAAGTCATGGTAATCCCTAAAATATGAATTTTTTGTTTTTTTTCTAGAGAAATGATTGTTGGGTTGTAACTTTTCAATCCTTTTCACAGTATTTATACTCCTATGGGTATTGGAATAGGGTTTGCAAATATTAGGAAAGCTAGATAAGAAGCTTTTGTTTAGGGAAACCCTAATTTTTTTAAGATATGAGAGAAATACCAGATTTGGGTTATAACCAAAAACAACTCCATAATATCTGGGATAGAAATCTTGAAATTTTGAATAGAAAGGAAAGAAAGATATTGACCAAATTTCTCGAAATTGATTACTGAAAATTCGGATTGTAGTTGACTGGGTTGTGAGAGCCAATTTTTTTTGAAATTTCTGAATGGGTTTACTGATATGGGATTTTGGAAAGAAGAGATGAGTATCCCATTGACATATCGAGCGAAAATCATAAAAAGAAAAACTAATTATCTTCTTACTTGTATTATCAGACTGATTTGATGAAGATTCATACTTTGATAATATCAAACAACCTTCTGAACCACTAATTTGAACCATCAACATAAAGAAGATGGTTAGAACCACTGCTGGCCACACCACTGTTATATCTCCAACTACAAACTTCGTGCTTTTCCACCACTGGTAATCCCACAGAAAAATTGATCAGAGATCTGAAAAATCACAAACCCATTAGATTGAATAGAAATCAGAGTTGTTTTAAAAAATGAAAAAATTTAAAATTTGAGAGAAATTTAAGAGCTTAAAAACAGTGTGGTTCCACAACCATTAATTAAAACCAGTTGAGATAGAGATTGTTAATCATAAATTCGTGAAGATTAAGATAAGAATCAATAAAAATCAAATGATTTGAAAACCGATTCACCGCATGAGTTGACTCGGCAGTCGCCTGATCCTCACAGCTCAAAGTCTTTGCCCAGTTATTTCCTACAAACCCGTCTACGCTCCTGGAATAACAGCTAATATTATTTTAGAAAATAAAGAGAATATCATTTCACAAACTATAAAGTTCAGGGGCGGAGCTAGTCCAGTACAAGGGTGTGCACGTACCCCTTGCTAAGCTGGCTCCAAAGCCTAATTTAGCCCAATTAGAAATCTTTTTATTCTTTTGCACCCCTATTACATATATGCCTAATTTATTCCTTTGCATCCTTAAAAGAAATATTTGTACCCCATAAAAAATTTGCACCCATCTCATAACTTTGGTTCAGTTATAGCTAGTATATACAATTTGGTGGATTACTGATTAGAAAAAATTGCTAGATGCTACAATTAAAAAGTTCGAAGTCTTATGCAGGTTATTGTAGATGTAAATGTTTCCTAAATTGTTTTTTACATTTTCATTTGTTCAAGAACATCCCCTTATCCTTTTTAATGGTGCAATCGGGATGCTATTATAATTTAGGGAAAAATATCATTTGGTCCTTTTTTAGGTGAGCCCATGTCTGTTTGGTCCTTTAGGAAAACGCCTTTACTATTTGGTCCATAATATATAAAAATATTAAACTCAGAAAAGTACCCTTCCGTGTTAATTTTTACTTATTTTCTTGTAGCAGTTCATTCCAGAAATGAAGTCCATATAAAAACCTATACAAACCAAAGTTCATTCCAGAAATGAAGTCCATATAAAAACCTATACAAACCAGAGTTCATTCCAGAAATGAAGTTCATATAAAAACCTTAAAAAACAGACTTTATTCCAGAAATGAAGTCCATATAAAAACCTATACAAACCAGACTTCATTTCTGGAATGAACTCCATATAAAAACCTAAAAAAAACAGACTTCATTCCAGAAATGAAGTCCGTATAAAACCTATACAAACGAGACTTCATTTCTGGAATGAACTCCATATAAAAACCTAAAAAAACAGACTTCAATTTAGAAATGAAGTCCATATAAAAACCTAAAAAAACAGTTTTCATTCCAGAAATGAAGTCTGGTTTGTATGGACTTCATTTCTGGAATGAACTCCGTATAAAAACATCAGCAACATCATCTTCATCTTCAAAAACAGCAGCAGTAGCAAAGAACTTCATCAAAATTCATCGTCGTCATTCATCTTCAACAACAGCAGCAACAAAAAACGACGAAAAACACCCAAATCTTCATCTTCTTCATCGATTTCAACAACATCATATTCATTGTCGTCTTCAACATCATCTTCATCGATTTCATCATCTTAATCGTCGTCTTCAACAGAAACAACAACATCATCGTCTTCATCTTCTTCTTTATCAAGACAACAACAGAAAAAACCCTAAAAACAGAGTTCATCTTCATCTTCAACACAAAGCAGCAGCAGCAGCAACATGAGATCGTCGTCGTCTTCATCAACTAGATCGGGTTCGTCATCGTCTTCAACATCAAATCTGATCAAATCATCAAGAAAAAAAAAAGAGAGAGAGAAAATTAGATCTGAAAAAGAAAAGAAGATGAGAGAGAAAGTAAATCTGAGAATGAGATATTTTCTAGTAATTTTGATATATATGTGGTCACCCTAGGACCAAACCATTATTTTCTAGGACCAAACAATAATATAAGGGTATTTCTGCCACCACACAATGAAAATTACATCATCCATGACATCACCCTAGGACCAAACCATAATTTCTAGGACCAAATTATAATATATTTTCCCAAATAGGACCAAACAGACACATGACTGAGTCAACTGGACTAGACTCTCTCTAATATATTATTCCTAGGACCATATGGTATTTCCTATTATAATTTATAACCTAATCTTGTTTTGGCTTCCTAGTTAAATGTTCTGACTATTTGGGAAAACCAAGCATTAGGCTAAGTCTTATATGCTAGATTGAGCTGCTAGATTAGCCAAAAAGTGTTACAGTTCAAAAAAAGTGTTGTCTATTTGTTAACACTAGTGCTCTCTCCTAGCATTAGCTCGCACTTGAACTAGCAGCGCAATAGTTGCGCTGAATGGTTCTGCGCCACAAACATTACCTTTTCGTTATTTGGTTCAGGCATCTAGATTTATTTTTTGATCTGATGGCTGAGTTGTGCTGAATCAAACAGCGCTAGACGCTGTTGATTCTGCGACTAACATGCTATATTAACACTACCATAAGACTTAAGAGGTTGTCCTAGCTGACATGGACTGCTAATCTAGCTGCTAGATTAGCACACTATATATAGGACTAATCCTTAGCATTAGATATCATTACTAGACTAAGTAACCGGCCCTCGTGGACTTAAGGGTTAATTAAAATTAGATAACGTAATATGCATGCCGCCAGATACGCCTACTAGGCGTGCACAAATTTTTTTTACTTTCTGAGGTCCGGATAATATATCATCCAGCTTTATTGCTGGTGCAATATTGATGTAAAAACATTGTTACTCCTTCCTCTTAATCAATAATAATAGGGTAAGGATCCGACGATATGGTTAGAACATTATCAAGATACGGTGGCGCCATTTTTTCTAAAAATATCCAAAAGTTGATGAATTTGAAGCTAATATTTTGGTGATATGTTCCTCATATAAAACTTTGTATTCTTACCAAAAATGATACTATTTTGAAATACAAAACTTTACCATCCAAAATTTTTAATTTCAGCCGTTAATCTTCGACGGTGGTTATTAAAATGGTAGATGGTGGTCTTACACATCTCGGAATGCTCTCATTTTTGGTTAGCGTGTAGAGATTTATAAGAAGAACATGTCACCAAAATGTTAGCTTCAAATTCATTGCCGATTGTGTTTGGTAAAAGAATTGGCAACAAAATATTAAGATTATGTCGCTATAACGATGTCAACAAGTCCGACCCCATAATAATATCCTTCGCGTATAAAAAAAATATATTTTTCTTTTGAAAATTTACCATGTCCTTGCTTGTCAAACTATTTTTTTTTAACAAACAAGCCCCATCTAAACTTATCCGTGGCAAGTTCAGATGGCAAAGGTGCCACGCGTTTGGATACGGAAATAAAAGTCAGAAGCAAAATAGAAAATCGTTTTGCTTCATAAAAAGTTATTTTTTCGATTTTTATAAGTCATTTTAAAATCGACATCCAAACTGATTTCTGAATTTTCGATTTCTAGAAGTCAAAAAGGTACTTCTGATGTGCTAGCCAACCAGGCTTAACATTCACGACACTGGCAAGCAATGCTATCCGAAATTTTGGCAAATTTTGCCTAGCATTGTGATGCCCTAACGGAGTTAGCATATGTAAGGGGGTCTGCTCAATGTTAAAATAGATTATGGTTTCAATTGGTATTTCCTATCGAATACAAGGACCTAAAAATCAAATTTTAACTTCTTACTTCTCCTTCATCAATCAGTGAAAGACTTTTACAGAACAGAAAAAAAAAAATCGACCGAGTTCCAAACTCAAAAATGGCGAAAAAGAAAACCAAACCAGTCCCAACCGATTCAGATCCTCCTGAAAAAGAAGAATGTTGCGATGCTTGCTGCTCCGCCACCACCACCGCCACCACCATCATCATCCTCCTCACAGTTTTAATTCCATTCATATCCTTAGCCGTATACCAATTCAAACAACGCATTCCAATCAAACCAATCGATCTCTCCGTATACGAACGAGGTCTTGTTAGAATTAGCACTAATTACAACGAAATCCTCACTGTAAGTTCATAATTACACTGAAATCCTCACTGTAAGTACTCTTGTGATTCATTTCTTATGAGATTTCATTTTGTGAAGAAATTCAGGAACATTCTAGGGTTTCTGAGAATAAATTGGGGCAGAGACGTCACTTGTATCCTACTTTGGGTTATATAACACCTTGGAATGCGAAAGGATATGAGTTGGCTAAGAGATTTAACTCTAAGTTTACACATTTATCACCTGTTTGGTATGACTTGAAAAGGCAAGTGTGATTGCGTTATTGTTGATTGTTAAGATATGTTATTCATGTTTTGTTGTTGTGGTTTATGAGGTGAAATTGGTTTTGTTTGTTTGTTTCAGTGAAGGTAGTCGGTTTATCTTGCAGGGGAGACATAATGCTGATGTTGCGTGGATTAAGGAACTTAGAAAGAGTGGAGATGCACTGGTAAGGAAGTTGTGCACTTTAAATATGTTATTCTAGCTTGCGTAGATTGCGCATTGTGTGGAAATTGAACCAAAAAGGAAGTAGTGAACGGAAAACATGTTATACTAGCTTAGTAGGTTGCGCATTTTGTGAAATTGAACTAAAAGGGAACTTTAAACTGGCTTGTGTGCAAGGATGTTAGATGGAATGAATTGAGTCAAATGTTGTAGTAATTAAAATGGCTTAGCTTATTCTTTCATGGAACTGAGTGTAGCGTCGTGAATGGAAGAAAAAAAAAAGCTCCACAAAATTGGGTCAAGGGGTGGTTTTGGGCTTGATTTTATGTCACATTGCATTCTCGAGTGGGAAAGAATTAGTTGCTTGCGTAGGTTGTGCACTGTGTGGAAATTGAATTAAAAGTCTAAAAGGGAACATTCAAATGGCCTGTGTGGAAGTGTGTCAGACGGAATGAATTGCCTGTGTGGAAGAGTGTCAGACGGAATGAATTGAGTCAAATGGGGTGGTAGTTAAAATTGGCTTAGCTTAATCTTTCATCAAACTGAGTGTGGCTTAGTAAATGCAAAACACAGCTCAGCCGTATTAGGTGCGACATGTGAGGGGAGGTTTAGAGCTAGATTTACATCACATCACATTCTCAATTAGGGAAGAAGTACTTGCTCTTGCTGTTAATGTTAGCAGTTGATAAAACAATATGTTTAGGTAAGTGACAGGTCCATGACATGATTTCAGCCTTTCGGCTGTAAAAGTAAATGTGAGCCTCTCTGCTGTATAAGTAACCTCCTGTTAGTAAAATAATAGGTCAGAAATACTTCAGTAGGTTTCTGGTGCAGATATACTGTACCGAATCTTGATGAATATGCAGAATGATTATGCTTTGACTCGTTTTTGTAGTTTTCCTCTCCTTCTTTTTCCATTGCAGTCACGGTGTTGATATTTTTGTAATGCATGATATTCCTAACAGGTATTACCTAGAATTGTGCTAGAAGCGTTTCCTAATGAACTGCTTAAAAAGAAGAAACGGAGGGAGGAAGCAATAAATCTTATTCTAGAAGAGTGCAAGTAAGCTGTCTATCTCAATTTTTATTCTCCCCAGAGTTTTAGATTCCTTTACAACTAGTCGTTAGTGTTATAGTCAGGACACTGAAATTCTCAGAACTGATCCTCCAACCTCAATTTGAACATACCGAAAAGTTAGGCAGATTAGAACTTCAGGTCATGTTATGCTTGGAGTAGAAGAAGTCTTCACTGCATTCTTTAATCATGTCCTGGAATTTGTATGATTATGCATGATCATGAACTTGATGTACTGTTAAAGCTTACTAGGACGAGTTTTTCTTCCATGCAATTACGAAACTAAATCATACGCTTTTAGTTTAGCACTGTATAACAGTTCATGTTTCAACCATTACAAATTTACTTTATACTGCTTAGGGAGATGGAATATGATGGTATAGTGCTAGAATCTTGGTCAAGGTGGGCAGCATATGGCGTTTTGCAGGATCCAGAAATGCGAAGTAAGGTGACTGCAAGCTCTTTCATATATTCAAATTTGGATGGCTATGACCCAGTATAAGTTTTGTTAATACGTAAATTTCATGAAAAATCTTTGTTTGTACATGACACAGGCACTGCAGTTTGTCAAAGAACTAGGCAAAGCACTGCACTCAGTGACTTCAGAGAGGAACGATGAGAGTCGTCTACAATTGGTTTACGTAATTGGTCCACCTAGCTCGATAAACCTTCAAGAACATGATTTTGGGCCTGAAGATCTTAAGAGCTTGAGCAATGCTGTTGATGGTTTTTCACTGATGACATACGACTTCTCAGGTCCTCAAAAGCCTGGTCCCAATGCACCTTTGAAGTGGATTATGTCAGTACTTCAAGTGCTTCTTAGTGGTAGCGGTGGCAATTCAAAGGACTTGGCCCATAAGATATTCCTTGGCATCAATTTTTACGGGAATGATTTTGCTGTCTCAGAAGGTATGTTGCTTTACGCTGCGGGCTAGACATTTATCTAAACAAGTTCTGTTATTAACACTTGGACCCATGTTTTTTGTCAAATGAGCCCTAGAAGAGAACTGAACCATAGAATTCTGGATTTTTCTTAAAAGTTGCCAGTATGTCTATCTGAGTAAATGAGTTTTACGGTTGAATTGCACAATTTCTATGTTAAAATGTGCAACTTTTATTTGCTTTTATTGATTTAATGTTCAGAAAATGATTTGGATTTTGCAGGGGGGGGTGGAGCTATTGTTGGTAGGGAATACTTGTCCTTGCTGGAGAAGTACAAACCTGCTCTACAGTGGGATGAGAAGAGCGAGGAACACATGTTTATGTACACCGATAACAAAGGAACCAAGCACACTGTTTTCTACCCATCGTTAATGTCAATCTCAAAGCGACTGGAGGAAGCTCGTCAATGGGGTTCAGGTATTTCGATTTGGGAGATAGGTCAAGGTTTGGATTATTTCTTTGATCTTCTTTAGTTTCTCATCAGGTTTGGATATAATCTTGAACAAAATTGTGTATTAAGAACTTCCAACTCTTAGTTTGGATTGTAATGTTGTCAGAATCTCATCCTTATGAATCTACCTTTTAAGAAAGGGGATGATAGTCTAGTTTTATCAAAGGGTAACTTTCAATGTCTCTATCCACTATGACACCCCTTATCCCATTTTTTTTTTCCTTTTCTGAAGCATCTTATCTCACTTTATACCTTTACGTTATGTTCTTTTTCTAACATAAGTACCAATTTACTGGGGAGAGTATTGAATTTCATTTAAGAGAAAGTGAGAGCACTTCTTGTTTGTCTTCCATAACATTTCGTAATCCTCTCCGGTTTACACCATTAGCGATCATGGATATATACTTGCAATTAATGGGCCTGACTAAAGATGGGATGGTTTGCTGCTCAATCAACCCACCTATGCCTCAAAAAAATACAAAATATGTTGGAATTTCTAGGAGTACATGCAACACCTTCACTACAGTATCTATAAGAAAGAAAGGAGAATTTTTTATTTTTTTTCCTTGCTAAATTGGGGCGTAGGTAGATTAATTGGGGCCTATCGAAATTTTATTTCCACCACAAACAATTATAAGGGGTGTCTAAATTTATTGGAACTTCCAAAATTACCCTCAAAAAAATACTAATATTACTAAATTACCCATCAACTCTTAATAATAAACCTAAAACTAAAATCAGTTTTCATTTCTATCTCATAAACTGATTCTTCTCTTCTTCTTCTCCCTCTTTTTTCATTTTTTTGAAACCAAAACATCGTGGATTATCGACGATCCAAAAACGATTAATCGTTCCTTTTTTCTATAAAATGTCGTCGAAACCAACGCGAGTGAAGCATCCTACTAACAGGAAATTTCCTAGTAAGGGTAATCCTGAAATTGTTGAAGCGATTCGAAACAAAACGAAGAAAACGGTTGAGGAAGTTGAACCATCTTTTATCGCACAAGAGGAGGAAATGGGTCGAATCATGTACTTTTCTATGAACCCATTCCTGTAAACTAGGTTTTAGTAACATGCAATTGCTTAGAAATTGAAATTTTTGAAATCAAAACATTTGCTTGTTCACAGAGTCGGATTACGTTAATGTCTAAGTAACCCGATTTATTTTAGAAACGGGTTATGTTCTTAAACTTATAGACCGATTGTTCTGCATGTAAATTAGAATCGGAAGACGTTAATGTATAAATAGCCCGATTATTGTAGCCATTGTTTCTGTAACTGATTTTTGTTAGAATCGGATTACATATGTGTTCACAAAAACCGATTGTGTAGCCTTAAAATTCTTATATGCTTAGTCAATAATCGTACTTTATATGTATATCGATAAAACCGATTGTTGGTTTTATAGTTAGAATCGGGTTACATTAGCACTTGAAAAATCCGATTGTAGGTTTTATTGTTTCGGATTACATGTGCAGTTGAATAAACCGATTGTGTATTTGTTATGTTCTGAATCGGTTTTTATATGTATATCGAGTAAACCGATTGTGTACCTTGACTTAAAAAAAATGCATTGGATTCCATTGTTGTTTACTGCTTAACTCCGTATTGTACAGGCCAAACAAGGGCAACCAACAAAAGCAATCCGAAAAGAAATATAAGAGGAAACATGACCTTGCTTCTCCTAAGCCTTTGGCACCTCGTTGAAAAGACGGTCAAAATTTGAATGCTTCGCACCGAAGGACCACGGGTAGTAAAGCCAAAGGGATCAGCATCAATGACCCACCACTTGAAGCGGAGCAACCAACACACGAAGAATATGATTCTGATACACCTACTGAACAAGAAGGTGGTGAAGAAGAAAGTGATGAGGAAGTTAATGACGAAGAAATTGGTGGCAAGGAAGGTGGTGAAGAAGAAAGTAATGAGAGTGAAAGTGATGAAGAAGAAGGTGAGGATGAAAGTGATGAAGAGATAGGAGAAGTTCAAGAACAAGTGCAAGGAGGAGAAGTTCAACAACAAGTCCAAGGAGGAGACGCTGAAAACCAAGATAAGACAGATGGTAAGAAGAAGAAGAAAGGGGACCACATGCCCGACCCACTGAAGATGTCTTCTCGCGGACCTAAGGATACCGTTCACGGGTTACCCGGTGATGGAGGACAGATGTTATGGTGGTCGTCGTTTGCCATACAATAGTAAGTACCTAAACCTTATGTTATGTAACCTAAAAATTATTATTCGTGTAGTGTTTTGAATGTTGTCCATCGGGTTTGTTTTGTTTTATAGGATCACAAGGATGTCGTTCGTATTATGAAGCCAGGAACGTCAGTGAGTATGATGAGGCAATGGCCACTGCAAGTAATAGAATCAATCGTTGGAGAAGTTCCCGAAGTAATCGATCTAGTCAATTCAACGGGTTTGATGCCCGCGGTCAAGAATTTGGACCTTGGTTACGACAAACCTCTTTGTTCCGCCTTTATCGAGAGATATTACGGGGAAACAGATACTTTGCTTCTTCCGTTTGGAGAACTGACGATAACTCCAAATGATGCGAAGTTCATTACCGGGCTAAGCATAGAAGGTAAAGAAGTGAAGCACAAAGAGTACGCGCAAGAGATTGAGTGGGATAAGATTTACGCGTTCACTAAGGAAGTGTTCCAATGGGATGAGGAGAAGACCAAGTCAGAGATGCTGGTAGGCAAGTCAAAGCAGAGGATATTCCATCTCTCGAAGCTGAGGGACAGCTTCATTGGAACAAAGAAGCTTCGTGCCGATGGAAATGTGCTGACCAGGGAACGTATCATCGCCACAGCCAATGTGTATGTCCTCTACGTCCTGGGAGCTGTTATCTTCCCCAACGTTTCTGGTTCCTGTGTGAGCGCCAACTTTATCCAGCTATTGCAAACATTTGACAAGATTCATGAATACTCTTGGGGCACAACCATGGTTGCACACTTGTTGAACGAGTTGAGAAAGGCTTCTAGGGCTCAAAGGAACCAAATCGGAGGGAATATGGCATTTCTACAAGCGTGGATATATTTTCACTTTCCAATATTTGTTGAAAGGGCTTTTGAGAACAAGGAATGGGACGGAAGGTATTATGGAGACATGTACACCTACAGAAGTAATCTGAAGCACCAAAAAAGGGATTATCTGAAGTTGAGACGCCAGTTGGACAACTTGACGACGAAAGATGTTGTCTTTGATCCTTACAAAAAGGATTTGGCTAAAGGAAAAGGAAAGAAAGTTGGGTGCGAAGAGCAAAGTGATTATTTTGGGCCTTTGTTTCACCCAAGAGGATATGTAATGTACAACCCGTCGAGAGTCGCAAGACAATTAGGTTACGTACAAATAATCCCAAAGGAGCACAAGATGTTCAAAATCAATGAGAAAAAAACAAAATCATATGATAATGATATCTACATTGTTCACAAGCCTTTACCATCATGTGATTATTGGGAAGACAGAGCTTTTCACAAATATCCTCTACAAGGTCCATCTCGAACAGATGATGATGCAATTCCGGGTTACATGTCGTGGTACCTGAATGTTTCGCATACTCGAGTGATACGAGTAGATGAGAGGCCCAAGATAGAGGACAAAGATACGGCTCTCGAATTCCGATGCGTATTGTTACTCAACTACGGTTTTGTTAATGGATTTAGCATTATATATTGAATGTTTGTTCTTTGAAATTGAAACAGAGAAGACGAGTCGGGCACTTGATAACCCAAGCAAAGCTAGAAATCAGGGAAGGGAAAAATGTTAACCCCAATAAAAAGTTGATCGATGAATTGAACAGTCTCGAAGATGTATAAGCTGGTGCAAAGTTTGGGGAGCTGGAGGAGGAGGAGCCTAGGAAGAAGAGGAGGAGATCCCCCAAAAAAAAAAAAAAAAAAAAAAAAAAAAAAAAAAGGATGACTGAAGGTGCATCGAGCAGCGCCCAACATGGTAAACGAGGACGCGGTGGGCGTGGTCGTGGCGGTGGGCGTGGTCGTGATAGGGATGTTCATGAATGAATGGTTATATTCATGTGTATGTATTTAACTATGGATAATTATGGAGTCAAAACTTATGTCTTGTCTTAAACTTATTGTCGAATTATGTTTGGTTATGTTCCTAGTTTATGAATGACTTATTCTGGTTTCTTTTGAAAATTGTTTGTGTTTGTGCAAAACGCGATTAAATAACCAACTACAATGTGTGTGCAAAAAATGCATATTCTGGCATTTTTCAGCCAGAATCGGTTTACATGTCCCCATATGTAATCTGATTCTGATAGTTTCGCATAGGTTCAGTTTCAGAATCGAGTTACATGTACCATTATGTAATCCGATTGTCATGAATAAAAGTTTTGTATCATTTTTTTCCTAGAATCGGTTAATATGTACTTACATTAAATCCGATTGTTTTGAAGAAAAGTTTTGTATCTTTTTTTTGCCTAGAATCGGATAACATATGCATTACAAAAGCCCGATTTAGTGAGAGGCATATTTTACAAGATTTTGTAAGGAAACAATCGGTCTATGTGATCATCTCTAAAATCGGATTGTTTAAATTGAATTAAAAAAAAATAGCCGTTGAGACTTCATCTATATAAGGACAACCTCTTTGAGCCAGTCCCACATGACACACTTAGCCTACAAAATGGAATGGGAACCGTTTGAAGATTTGTGTTTCGTTAAATCGTTTGCTAATACGTTCCGTGAACTTCTGAATGAAATCTATTCACTGTTTTACTCATCTATCAATCTCGTCCTGATGGTTTGCAGAGACTCAAATGCCCTTACGACACTTTAGATTCTGCTAATTGCTTCTGTCTGAGTTGTTTTTTTTCAGCTTCTTTGTTCTTTAGCATGTGCCGTGTCTAAGTTGTTTTGGGCTCTTTTCTTCCAACATTTCTGATTTGTTTTAATAAATTTTTGCTTTTCTAAAAAGTGAAAATTCCGCGAAGTTTTATTTTATTCCGTGTCGAGGTGAATTGAAGAGAGCTTGGTGAGACACTGATTTGAACAACAGGTGGGAATGGTAACCTTCACAGTGTAAGTTGCAACTGCCTGGCTTTAGAGGAACCGTTTTTTGGGGACCATTGTTTTTTTGGGGACCATGGTTTTATTTTGGGTAAGACATTAGAAGTAAATCTAGGTCACCCCTTATCTAGATATT
Organism: Papaver armeniacum; assembly: GCA_023531295.1. Taxonomy (NCBI): domain Eukaryota; kingdom Viridiplantae; phylum Streptophyta; class Magnoliopsida; order Ranunculales; family Papaveraceae; genus Papaver; species Papaver armeniacum. The sequence goes on from JAJJWW010009262.1 coordinate 76,198, forward strand.
TATATTAATGCCTAAATTATCCTCCTGATTAATTTTGGGAATGATTAGTTAGTATTAATAATAGTTAGTGTGATTAGTGGAATGATTTTGAATAAACATTTGAGATTAAAAAATCAGATTTTTAAAAAAGAAGTAAAATTATTGAGAGAGAAAAGTTAGAGAAGATGAAGAACACAAACATGGAAAATAAAACTTTTTTGAGTTCACTAATCTAGACTATTCAAGTGATGATTCAATTGATGATAGCTCATCTGAATCTTCATCTCCTTCCTCTCCTAGAGTATATGTCAATCTTCACAATGATCCGGATATGGATTATTTTTTAGATGGTGAATGTATTCTTCCCCAAAGACAATATCAAGATGGTGAAAACGATGGATTTTACCAACCACAACCGGAGGAAGACTATTTTGGTACCCATGTATGCTCTAAACTTAGATAATGTTGGTTGAATTGGTCCAAATTTTCAAAAAAATGTGAATTTTTAGAGTAGATTTGGCCTTGTTCGGTTAGATTGTGTGAAGAACATGTAACCGAACTCATCTGCAAGTGTAGTTCGGTTACTTTTTCTAAACACGCAGGTTACCGAACTCTTCATTAATGGAGGTTTTTTGAAGTTCGGTTAACGTACATGTTACCGAACTCTGTAAATAGGATTACAGTGTTATGTTCGGTTTGCCCGAAATGTAACCGAACTTCAGGGTACATTAGTTCGGTTAGGTTGTAACCAACAGCTAACCGAACTTTACGTAAAATAAGATTGCACATTAGTGTACAAAGTTCGGTTTTTTCGCAAACGTCATACCAACCAATATCTAACCGAACTTACGTACAAAAAAAATTTGATTTATTTTACGTAATGTTCGGTCAGTTGTCAACTTGGTCGACAAACCGAACACTGAGTTCGGTTTTCCAGATAAAATCATCAAATAACCGAACTTTAGGGTCCATAAGTTCGGTTGGTTCGCAAACTTCATGTCAACCCACAATCTAACCGAACTTATGTACAATAAAATTTGATTTAGTATACGTAAAGTTCGGTTAGTTGTCAACTTGGTTGACAAACCGAACTTTGAGTTCGGTTTTCCCGATAAAATTATCATGTAACCGAACTTATTTCTGATTACAATTGATGTTGTAAAATTTCTTGTATATTGAATGTCAACCTATACCAATGGATAATCAACCTTCTCCAGTTGGCATGCTGTTTGAAGATACATCTAATCACTATGTCAATGATTTGGTTTTTGATGAAACTATTGATGCGAAGAATTGGGCTCGAGAACATGCCAAGAAAGCCATGTGCATATTAGTTTTGAATGGAAAAGAAAGCCAAACTCGTTTTGAATGGTTTGTGAGAGAAGTGGAGATCCCAATGTTAGTCACAAGAACAAGAGTTATGTGTATAAAGGAAAGACGACGAGGAAGAACACAGCGTGCTCAAAGAAAATTAAATGTCCGTTCAAGCTAGTATTTAGTAAGTGCAAAAAAAAGAATGGATGGGTTCTATCTATGGATAAGGTGGTAGGTCATCATAACCACCCTCGTCCAGATGATCTTGAAGGACATGCAATGGCCGCAAGGCTCACTCCTCTTGAAATGGAGAAAATAGCTAAATTTAGGAGAATGGGAATTTAACCACTTAACATGCTTCGTTTACTAAAGGATGATAACAAGGATAATGTATCATCTTTGACGACCATTTACAATGCAGTCGAGACAATTAAAAGGAATGAATGGAAGGATAGAAAAGTGATGCAAAAATTGTTTTTGGTCGATAAAGAGAAAGGCTACGCGGTTCAAAAGAAGGTAGGTACGGAAGATGAAATAACGCATCTCTTCATTGCGCATCCGAAGAGTGTTCAATTGGCTCAATCCTTCCATCAAGTTCTTATAATGGATTGCACTTACAAGACTAACAAATACGAGATGCCATTGTTGAACATTGTTGGTCGTACCTCGACGAAGTCACCCTTTACCTTTGCTTTTTGTTTTCTAGAAGATGATCAAGAACCAAGTTACACTTGGGCGCTACAACAAGTGAAGGCCATATACCGAGATGATGATATCCCCGCGGTTATAGTGACGGAAAACGATGTAGCATTAATGAACGCAATAGAGAGAGTCTTCCCATTAGCACATAATATGCTTTGTACGTTCCATATATGGTGTAATGTGATGAATAGGTGCAAGCCTCAAATTTGTCCACCAAAGAGGAAAGCATTTGAAGAGATTAGTAAGCTACAGGAAGATGAACAAGCGGATGCAAAAGTGGAATTCGATATACAATACACTATAAATCACGCTAAATGGGTTGCTTTCTCTGGTGAATGGGAGTCATTGACTTGGTCTCTCTGGTGAATGGGAGTCACACTATAGATCCATATTGGCAACAATTAAGTTTTGTCCCTCCTCCAAAGGGCGATGTTGGAGAAGAGTTTGGTGACAATGAGATGGGAAGAATCGTTATCGAGATGTACCGGAACATGAACAAACTCGAAAAGCAGATCTTTTGGGATGACATGCGGCCAATTGTTTATCCACACACTTCGGAGAATGTGCACGAACCATAAAAAGGCAAGGGAAAAGGAAGACCAATCACCAAAGAAACAAAAAAACAAGTAAGAGAATATGCAAAGGTGTTGGCTAAGAGGAAAAGTGAAATGACGCCTTTTACTAGAGACCCTTGTGGGCATGAGCATACCGCGGCGAAGTATCAAGAAGATTCTAAGAAAATGTCTAGGAATATTGTAGAAAAGGACGAAACAAGTGAACGGGATATGAAGAAAAAAGGACCGATGTTACGCTCGCAACCAACCCCACCTACTCCATCGGAACCTAGCCAACCAATTCAACGAGACGTGAAGCTTAAGGCTCCAATATGCCGCATCCAAGAAAGAAGTCGACCAATTGATGATACATCAACTTTTGTTGATAGAAGGTACTTGGAAGAGCTACCTCCATATATTAGAAAGTACGTCATATCCACCGATGACGTCCCTCCGGATGGTAATTGCGGATTCCACGTTGTCGTACAACAACTAGGTCCTTTCACTGAAGGTGCGAAGCTGTATAATGATAATCAAATCACCTATGTCCGTCAAAGGATGTTGATGAAGCTAAAGGATAACACGGAATTTTACAAGAGAATGTTGTCCGATGGGGATGCTAGTCTCAATGTGCAGTTTGTTAGGTATCAAAGGCATCTCCACGGGGGGGATTCCAATCACAAGGGATCATTGGATGGCTATTCCGATATGTGGGCACTTAATCGCCGAAGCATTCAATTGCGTGGTTCACTATTTCTCAAAAGGTGCTAGTTTCACATACACTCCGAAAACAAAAATATGTGTCGAGCAACTTAAACGTAGGAGAGTGGTGATTGCGCTTGTTAACAACAACCATTTTATAGGCCTCCGGTTAGAAGACGATTGTCCACTGCCTTCGATATGCGGATACTCTTATTGGCAAGGATTTAACCCCGACACAATGTTAGGATGGTGCATTAAGTACGAGCATAACATGGAGACGTGGAAAACTTTGAAGGTTTCGGAAAAAATCATACACGAGGGTGTAGTTTCCCTTGCGGATGATTAAATGTACCATTAATTAAACTAAGTATGCTTTGAACATCAACATAAGAATCAAAGATTGTGTTTTTTGGAATTATGTCTTATTTTTGGGTTATGCTTTGAACATTTTCATAAGAATAAGAAACGAGACTGTTATTTTTGGAACTTTTTTTTTTTCATATTGGAACTTAATTACATGACATCGCCAAACAGTGAGACATCAAGACTTAAGTTCGGTTAGGAAATGAAATTATAGGACATTGCCGAACTAAAATTAATGCTACATAACATTTAATATCCAAAACGCGTTATGAAAAAGTCTTTAAGGAGGCGGAAATGATATTCATATTTGAAATCCTCTCTCTTCCATCTTCGCCATTCGTTTTTTGATGTTAAAATGATTTCGGAGAATCCTTCGCCCCTAAGTCGATACCGCCTTACAATACGAAATAAAGCCATAAATTCCACAACTCTAGCTCTAATCTTGTCGAATCGAATGAACAAGGCTATTTGATCACGGTTATGAGGGTTTGTTGTGTCGGAGCAGAATTTCTCATGAATTGGCCCCCAATAACTTTGACTCATAATACCATTCATTCTTCGTTCTTCACCCCTCTTTGGATAGTATAGTATGTAGTTTCTGCAAGAGATAAATCTTCATCTAGAGTAAATTTAGGAGTAGTGGCTGTCATTTTTAGAAGATTTTGAGACAAAATGTTAACTATGAGACACATATTTATACCACTGGGGTGTATAACGGCTATAAAAATAGCCGTTACTTGAAATTAGTGTCATTCAAATTTCAAAGTACATAGTTCGGTTACATAAGAAATGCTATGACCAAACCGAACTCAATGGTTCGGATGGTTATGTAAATCATAGGTAACCGAACAATGCAAACAATCAAATTTCAAAAGTTACAGTGTAATGTTCGGTTAGATTGTAAATTTAGCGAACCAACCGAACTTGTGGACCACCAAGTTCGGTTGGCTGCAAAACCATACCAGGTAACCGAACATTACACTGTAACTTGTGAAATTTTCTTCTAATGAGTTCGGTTAGACTGCTTTTTCTGCAGGTAACCGAACTTAGTAGTTCGGTTACCTGCAAAACCATACCATGTAACCGAACATTACACTGTAACTTTTGAAATTTTCTTCTAATGAGTTCGGTTAGACTGCTTTTTATACAGGTAGCCGAACATATGAGTTCGGTTTCCTCCAAAACCATACCAGGTAACCGAACATTACACTGTAACTTTAGTCTCTTAACCGAACTACCTAATTTTTTCTTAAAAATTTGGATGTAATGAAACACTTAACCAAAGTAATCACTTAGAACACAAATTAAAAACCAAATTAAGAAATTTATTTACTAATCCACATCACCAAATACGCCATAAAAAAGTATTCCAAATATAAGGAACCAAACCACCAAATCCGCAATTAAAAAGTATTCCAAACATAAGAAACCAAAGTAATAATTGTTGCAATCACTCATTTACCACGACCACTACCAGAAACTTTTCTACTCTTGCGTTTAGGAGCTTTAGGTCGTCATTCGTCACTAGGAGTGTCATCTCCACTGCTTTGTTGTTCAACCATCCGACTTGAACCTTCCCCTTGTCAGCGACTCCTCTTCGACAACATGGTCTGGCTTGGATTAACCTGGCTTGTATCGACAAGGCTGGGATTAAAAACATTAGTTATTTGGTTGTACAGGTCTGTTTGTTCTCGAGTATCCATCGGCTCTCCACTCCGGATTTTTGCCATCATTTTCTTCAACAATTTACCACTTTCCTTCTCCTATTCTCATCAAAAACATAAGTAACTATTATTTTTCAATACTTCATAACAATTTGGAAAACAAAAAAGAAGAGTAAATTTCTTACCGCCGAATTCCACAAGATCAAGGCCTCGTCACCACACAGAGGGGTATGCTTCATAATTTTCTTAGCCTCTTTCTTCACTGCCTTTGCTTTGTCTTCTCAGCACGGGCTTGTTGGACATTGTTTATTACACGAGGGTGAGAAACATGTTCATACCATTCCATATATCCCTCGTCAGCGGCATTTGGCTCAACAAACGAATCCTGTAACTCTTCAACTGGAACAAGATAATCCCCAAAGTTCTTCCAGTGGTCCACTGATGGAGCAGGATCGTATTTGGGGGTGAAAATCATCTCGGTGTTCTTAGTTCCCTGCTTCTTCACCTTGAAGTTGAAGTTTTCCACTTGTGGGACACTTTGCACACAAGAAACTTGTCTTAATACTCTTAGAGGATTATACATTGTACAACCTCCAGGATGAAACAACGGTCCATTATACGGCGCAACAGGTGAGAAATCAATAACCTCAACATCCTCCTCGTCTTCATCTGATGGAATGGTGTAAGGATGGAAAACCACATCTTCCATCGTTAACGTATCCAATTTCTCCCTCAACTCCAACACCTTTTTTTCTTATTCTTTTCCCGTGAATTCAAAAATTCATATTTACCGGTGTGTAGGCTTCCCATAAGGCCAAGGAGTGTGAGCATGAGACAATTGAAGTTTAGGGAAGTGGTCGTACACCCAAACCTATAAGAAGAGGCAACAAATAATACATTCGCAATATGATTAGTAACAATACACATTCATTCACTTATATATTGAAACAAACAAACGATAATTTAACGGGGTACCTGGACAAGGGTGTATAAGCCTCCAAAATATAGACTCTTAAGCCTCGAAGCTTTTCTGAGTTCCTCTTGAACGAATGAAAGAACCGCAATGCCCCAAATGTAGTTGTTCACCTCATCCAGGGGGTCCAATAGCTGGAGGTAATGAGCATTTACCACGTGACCTGAAGTGTCAGGGAAGAAAATGGTTCCTAGTTGATATAACAAATAAGCAGTCACATGGTGCTTAATCTTCTCCTCTGTCATGACCAACTTTCCTCGAGCAACCAATTCTTTGGTCCCTGAAAACTCATCAAATAAGGTTTTGAGCTTGATCTTTTTCAACTTCTTCTTGTACGTGCGGTCTGCCTCAAACTCATTATACTCATCACCTTCCTTAGGCTCTTTGTTAGCTCGTGTAAACTCACATTGTGCCTTTTTATCGCTCCATCCTAGACACCTTTGGAATAGCTTTTCAAGAAGTTCATAACTCATCGAGGGATCGTAGCCATCTCGAACACTTGTTCCTGTAATTGGTAGGGTTGTGATTCTAAAACAATCATCCGGAGTAATTGCCATCTCACCAAAAGGTAGATGAAAGGTATCCGTCTCTGGATAAGACCTCTCGGCAAATGCAGTAACAGTTACAGCATCAAACTTTTGGTGCGCATGTTGTATCCCGTTCCATAGTACACAATCAAATACCGCCAAGCGGACCTCATCACACTCGTTTTCTATATTCCATATCTTGTTCTTTTGACGTTTCAAAACACGAACAACATTAGTATGATCCTACAAAACCAACAATTTAGTATATTAGTATATTAGTATATCTTATATACTAATATATAGAAAAGAACAATATATATCAAAATCTAATAAGATGACTGAGAAATCTTGATGGTGATTGAACCATACCTTTGTCGCAAAGATCTTGGCAGCCCATGAGTTATTGTAGCCCATCAATACCTCCCCTCCATCTCTCGGAGTACCATAAGTTGGATTCTTTGGAGGCAAACACAAATTGTCATCAGGAATGTAAGAATATCTAGCACAAGGCCTTTTAGGCGTCTTTCTAGGTTTCTTTTGCACTATTTCTACTTGTTCCTCTTCCTCTTCGACTTCCTTTTTTTTGCTTCTTTCTTGTGTAGTGTCCATGTGAGATAACATTTGTCTATAAAGATTAGGGGTGAGTCACCAATGAAAAATGTACTAGTATATACGTAGAGAAAGAACCATGCTTACTTATTCTCGTACTATTTCACAACTTTGATAACATTTTCTTTCAAAATGAAGCTCTGCATAATCTTCTGAAATACCAAGATTCATCATTTACAAAAGTAAAAAAACCATATACCAACATACTAAGACTAGCTCTAATGGGATCCAACATTATACAATGTGGAAGTGTCGTTAATGTTGCTACAGTTCCTTGGATCCAGAGAGAGTGCAGCGTTCAGCTTGGATCCAAGTTGGAATTATCCAAGGAACGCAGTTTGAAACTGCGTATGAAAAAAGCATTACACGCAGTTCCTAAATGCGTATCAGAGAATAATTTACGAGGATATTCTTCCACACGCAGTTTGAAACAACGCTTTGACCGGTCAACGTGGTTAACACAGTCAATACGCAGTTTGAAACAACGCATGGACCGGTCAACACAGTCAATACGCAGTTTGAAACAGCGCATGGACCGGTCAACACAGTCAATACGCAGTTTGAAACCGCATTTTTGAGTATTCCTAGAAAACGCGGTTACAAACTGCATGCTGCGCAGGTTTAAAACGCGTATCAACATGGAATCTCGGATTCCCATTGCACCCAGGCATTGTATTTTGGTGACGTGGATCCAAGAAATAGCTTGAATATTGGACCACGGTTAGACCCAGCCGAATGACACCGTTCACCCAATTACCGGCTATCCAGATCACTTCTGATACTTTTAAAACTTCATTTTGATTTTCTATAATAGATACCCCATAAAAAAAACCAAAATTTGTGGAGTATCCATGTTCTTAACACTATACTGTACAGGGTCTTTAAACAATTGGAGGGTTTGAAAACCGCGGGCATTAAACATGAAAGGTATGGCCAATTTCATACGTAACATGGTTTGACCATAATTATCAGCAGTAGCACATAACATAGGTGCGTCCAATCCAACCCCAAATTTAATGAGTCCCACCACGCAACAAGTTTGATATATCCGGGTATTAATTTTATCAACCGTTTCTCATGTTCAAAAAGATCAGATTCTTTGCCTCTAAACTTTATGTCAATTTTTCCTTTAAGGAAATTTCAGCGACAGAACTTATCGACAAGAAAAAATAGAATATCAACTATACCCTTATTAATCCCAACCAAGGCTGTAAGAGTACAAGGTTAAATATGTAAATTCTGGATATAAATTTCAATTAAGCCGTGTTTATGGGAAGGAGGATTCTTTTACTCCTCACTGACAGCTCATCTATTCTCTCTACTCGTCATTCCATCTACAACAGCAGCGAACAAATGCAGAGATAGAGAGGTTAAAGCAAGAAATCTAAAACCCCTTTCATTCATTGGTTTTCTCTCTCAAAGCTTCAATCACAGAAAGACATACAAAACCCAGAGTCATATATACCTTTGGAGAGAGAGAATAACCAGAGTTTTTCTTAGATAACCTTGCAATGGTGCCATAGAATCTGCATTTCTTCATAGATCTTGTTCAAACAAAGGCTGTTTTTGAGAAACTCATTTCTTTTGATATCATACCTCAATAAATTTACAGAGAGATAAAAAAAGGCTGCTCTTCAAAAATTCATTTCTTTGATTCCGAGATAAAGAAAATGAAAGATAATAACAGAGTAGTCTGTTCTATCATTTTCTTGTTCTTGAGTGTTATTTCTTCAATTAATGCCGAAGATCCTTACAGATTCTTTGACTGGGTTGTTACTTATGGTGATATTTACCCTCTCGGCGTTAAACAACAGGTAATTATTTTTAATTTATTTTATCAGTTTATTGTTGTTTCGAAAAAAATCAAAATGAATTACGAATAGGTTTTGATGGTAATGTGTGGTATTGGTGCAGGGGATCTTGATAAACGGGCAGTTTCCTGGTCCTCAGATCGACTGTGTAACTAATGATAACTTGATTATCAATGTCCTTAACAACTTAACTGAGCCTTTCCTTCTCTCTTGGTAAGAAACAAGAGACTCCTGATTTTTTTCATTTTCATTTCCAATCTTAATTTTATATTATGGAATGTAGCAAAACATTCGTCAATCACGGATTAGAGAAAGACCAGATCCATCTTAATGCATTATTCGTTGGTTTTTGAAAAGATTATAAATTTAATACTACATTCAAAATCATAAATTATTTGTCATAAATGCATAGGAAAGTATCTGTTTGGTAAATCATACAAAACACATGTATCAGATCCACTCATCCACGTTTCCAGATTGAGTTTGTTGGTATAACTCAATCTACTGCAGTAAAATACTCGAACTAAGATAGTGGCTGAATCATGTTAACTTGAACTAGGCAATCGCTGGACGTTTGTTCTGCACTATTTGCACAGTGTGCTAATATGAATCTTGTTAATTTGCTAAAGTAAAGGGTTCTCTTTTACCACAAAATATGAATAAATTGTGAGTTTTTATGATTCACTGCACGCAGCCGTACTGAGTTTATGATATCATGACCAAAACCTCAGGGTCACATGGTTAGTGGTCCCACCAAATTGACTAGGTGGAATCATTGATCCAACGGAGGAGTTTGAATCAAAAATACCAAACCCCAACTGAATGACTAAAACCCTAAGACTATCTAATGCTCAATTTAATTTCAATTTGTTAATCTATATCATGAGAAGTTTGGCAATTGATGATGATTATGTTGATGGGTTTTTATTTTGTTTAGGAATGGATTACAACAGAGAAGGAATTCTTGGCAAGATGGAATGCCAGGAACAAATTGTCCAATTCCTCCTGGTCAGAATTTCACATACATTCTTCAAGTCAAGGATCAAATTGGTAGTTTCTTTTATTTCCCATCAACTGATTTCCATAAAGCTGCTGGTGGATTTGGTGGTATCACTATTGCAAGTAGACCTAGAATTCCAGTTCCTTTCCCACCTCCAGCTGGTGATTTCTTTATTCTAGCTGGTGACTGGTACAAATCAAACCACACTGTAAGTTAAACTCCATTTACTATTTCAAGCTCATTTGTTAGTAGATAACTAGTATTTTTTTTTTTTCCTCTTTCAAAAATCTTAACATTTTTTGTGTGTATAATTTTTAGGATTTGAAAGCAACTTTAGATGGTGGAAGTAATCTTCCTTTACCTGATGGACTTCTCATCAATGGCCGTGGATCAAATGGACATACTTTTACTGTAGAACAAGGTAAAACTATTGAATTATATTTAGGACATACATACAATGGCAATACCATGTGTACACTCGTTTATTGATGGTCAATCAAGGGTGCATGTCATTTATCTTAGAAAACAGAAGTCTCTCAAAAAAATTTAGTAGAGAAAACCTGAAACTAGTGAGTGATGTGGGTTGACGCCCATTCCACCTGCTTATGGTTACAGTTTTGATAAATTTGCCATTTATTTGCTTATATTTAAATTTTGTCATTGTTTGGGAAATTTGTTGGCAGGTAAGACATATAGGTTCAGAATATCAAATGTGGGGTTGGCATCATCGATTAATTTTAGAATCCAAGGACATAAGATGAAATTGGTTGAAATCGAAGGTTCCCACACACTTCAGAACACTTACTCTTCCCTAGATGTCCATTTGGGTCAGTCCTATTCCGTCTTGGTAACCATGGATCAGCCACCAAATGACTACTACATTGTAGCCTCATCACGATTCACCACTCCAGTACTTATGGCTACGTCCACTCTACATTACAGTAATTCAGGTGGAAAAGTTTCTGGTCCTCCTCCAGGTGGTCCAACCATTCAAATTGATTGGTCTCTTAACCAGGCTAGATCTATCAGGTAAAATCACCTTCACCAAATCTCTGTTATATAACGCCAACCCGTTATGTTCTCTGTGCGCGTTGACTCAGAACTTGATGCAAAGAGAGTTACTGATTTTCATATCAATCTCTAACGAGTTACTGTTTTATGTATCATCTAAAACCAGGTGGAATCTAACAGCTAGTGCAGCCAGACCCAATCCACAAGGCTCTTACCATTATGGATTGATCAACACCACCCGCACAATTAGGCTTGCAAACTCTGCTCCAGTAATCAATGGCAAGCAGAGGTTTGCTGTGAATAGTGTATCCTTCATCCCTGGGGACACACCTTTGAAACTCGCTGATTACTTTAATCTTGGAGGTGTCAACCCTGGAAGCATTCCTGACAATCCCACTGGTGGCGGTGGTTACCTCCAAACTTCAGTAATGGGTGCTGATTTTCGAGCCTTTGTAGAGATTATTTTTGAGAACCCAGAAGACACTGTCCAGTCGTGGCATGTTGATGGCTATAATTTCTTCGTTGTCGGGTAAGATTACAGTGGCTGGTGATTCTTTTTTTATTTTTTTATAGTGTTAATTGTTGAACCCTTTGATTTCTAAACTGTGAAACTTTTATGGAATGAACAGAATGGACGGCGGGCAATGGACTCCTGCGAGTAGATTGAATTACAACTTGAGGGACACAGCTTCCCGTTGCACCGTTCAGGTAGATAGAAGAAGTTCCAACTCAAATTATATATGCTGCAAAGTGGCATGCTGTTGGTTCTTTTTCCTTATGCTGTTTGGGTTTCATCTTGTTGCAGGTATATCCCAAGTCATGGACTGCACTTTACATGGGTCTGGATAATGTTGGAATGTGGAACATAAGGTCTGAGAACTGGGCTCGGCAATACTTGGGTCAGCAATTCTATCTTCGTGTTTTCTCCCCCGCAAGATCATGGAGAGATGAATACCCCATTCCAAAGAACGCCCTTCTCTGTGGTCGTGCCTCAGGTCGTAAAACTAGGCCTCTTTGATTCCATTTAGAAGAATTAATTCTGTCACGAAAGGGTGACGCTTCTTCGGATTTGTATGAAGAGAGATGTTCTTTATAGAACAGAGACTGCCTATTGCTGCTCAGCTGGTGATATTGCTTAACTCAAGCATGTATTAAGGTTCATTTTTTTATTACTCCCTTGTTTGCATCACTCTATTTCTTCGTATTATAGGCAATTTAACCATGGTCTTGTAATCACAATTGGAACGAAATAGAAGTATAATTTAAATGAGGTCAACCTATTTTTCAGATTTTAATCAAACTAAATTTTTTCCAGTTCTCTCTAAATATGAAAATCCTGTATACTCGGTTTCTTCTCCATGTTCCAAACATAAAGTTGCCACAATAATTTCTTCCAGAAACTCTCATTCTTTTGAAGTGACTATTTCTCATCCTTATTCCTACGCTGAAGCATAAGAGAATAATGCCCATTAGAAACCACTGCAGGAGTCCACTGCAGAACTGAAATCTTCCAAAACTGAATTCTACATTTGGAAGCAGAGAATAGGCAAATACCGACATACATGCGAAAATCTGTTTCACCTAACTTTGACAGTAAGCAGAAGAAAACATTCAGAACTTACGTCACAACTCGTTCAATTCCTGAGCTAATAAGAAGTAGAATGAAGAAACCGACGATGATGATGGTTTTTCTTGTAAGTTGGACGTGTCGTCGTATACAGGAAAGCTCGCATGTCGAAGAAACTATAAACCACGTGTCTGTAAGTAACTGGAATAGTTATAAATTCCAAATTTGAAAAAGAAGAAAGCAGAGCAAAGAATTTGTATTGAATGTTTGCTAAAAGATAAACCGGAATAAGAGGAATTTGATTATTCTGAAGAATGATGAAGTTCTTTTCTTCTTCTTTTTATTCCAGGAGATATGTTTCCTGATGAAAGGCCATGCATTGCTTACGTTTGTAGTTTCAACTTTTAACTTCTTGCTTTGTCTTTTGTATTCAAGGTATTTAATTCCTTGAACTAACATCTTAACTTGCATGGAATAACCAGACGTTTCAAAATTTCTTCATAGTGATTCAAAATGCACATGCGTTGAACAATTGTGTTACATATTACATCATTGTAATGCCTATTTAGTCTCTATACATACTAGTATGTAGCCCGTGCTACGCACCGGGGCCGGTGGATCAGCTAATTTAGAGTGGCGGGGCTTCGCCCCGCGCCCGTGGTCAAATACATTAGATTTTTTTTTGAACAGTCTTTGATTAATTGGATCTTCTAAAGGGATATGAAACTCTGATACCCTTTAGGTATCTAATGATTTGATAATTTAAATTTGGTTTTATAAACCTAAATTCATGTATCAATTTTATAAGCAGATATTAAAATAATTAAAGAAATTGATTCCATAGATTTTGGATCTAAAATTATTAAATTTTCCTATGGATATTTGCAAATTAGCATAATTACACATTTGTTTTTTGTCCAACCTTTTTCTTATTAGCAAATTGTCCTATCCAACGATTTTATCTGTAGAAGTTTTGGAAGATATATATATCACATGTAAATTTGCGAAATGCAATTTTTGAAACAAAATAAAAAGAAATGTGAAATGCTAGAAGTGTGCATGCAGGGCTACTGCAGAGATACCTTTATTTATGTCTAGATTTAGAAGCCGATTAATGTAACAAGATACTATGTTGAGTCCAGTTTAGCTTATTACCTTGCAGCGCATTACATCTTTTTGGTGGTGTTTGAACTGCTTCTTAAGCGTAGTTTCATGATACAACTTAATAGGTCTTATACATTGGTCCCAAAGAAAGAACGCCATGATAGCACTGTTAGTTATAAGATTCGCATCCATTTAATTTAAATTTGTCACGGTTTAAAAAAATTAAATAATATACTGCCAGAGAATAATAATATGTTTCAAAAGCGGTGTGCCTAAAAACAAATGCTCATGCTATCTGTAATCTTTATTAATAAGTGAAAACTCCATTGCATTCTTCATCTATCTCAACCAACGGTTGCATGTCATGATCCTTCTCCATAATCTCTTCCATATCATCATCATGTTCATCCAGTTTGATCAACGTTGGCATGTCATCGTTGTTTTCTACTATGTCATACTTTTTTTTTTAACCAACGATGGCATGTCAAACTGCTTTTAGAGTGAGATATATGAAGTTTCTTTCGTCAAGTTTGAATTTAATGAGCATTGATTTCCCAATTGCGGTTAATATTTCTTCTACGTGATCGCCCTTTTTTCAGTAAAATAAAATTATTTAACAGATTGCATTCAGTTTTTTTCCCCCAAAAAAATTGTGCTTATCTTAAATATTGTGGTTACTTTACATCATTCAAAACAATTTTAAATATATATTTAATTGAAATACTTTTATTCTTATGATGTGTTTACCTATTTCTGGATTCCAAGTGAGATTTGTTTTCCTGAAAGACACGAAGGTTAAGGATCATAAGAGTTTTTTATTAATCTATCAAAGTGTGCTTTCTTCATATACGTTGAATCTATATATATTAGTTGTTCTCTCGATTCTTGTTATAATTGGTCTTAAACATATTATGTATGCATCAGATAGGTTCTAGCATTTGCTACACGTCAGGACATCGGCATTTGTCTTTTTAAGAATCCTACGCAAGTACCTAGAGCTTTATGCTTCAATGATAGAAGTGTTACTGTAGTAAGCTTTGTAAGTCATACAAACTCAATTGTCGTTACAGTATGTTTGAATACCATAAGTTAATTCCAGAATTCAGAAGCAATAATATTTTATTTCGTTTAAAAGCAAAAAAAATTTCTAGAAGTCATTTTGAAAAATATCCGCAAGCTGATTTCTAGAAATAGAAAAGTTAGTTCTCGGTGCATCCAAACGCCCAATTATTTTGGATATAGAAGTGAGAATCCTCGCACGTAACTCATAAGCAAAATATTTTTTGCTTCGCAAAAAGGTACAGTCTTTTTTGCTTCTAGAGGTTGATCTGAATTATATAACCAAAATGACTTCTTCCAAGAAGT
Organism: Papaver armeniacum; assembly: GCA_023531295.1. Lineage (NCBI taxonomy): Eukaryota > Viridiplantae > Streptophyta > Magnoliopsida > Ranunculales > Papaveraceae > Papaver > Papaver armeniacum. Next base: position 91,443 of record JAJJWW010009262.1, read on the forward strand.
CAAAAAGTTATTTTTAAGTTTCAAGTTCTCTACTTCAGATTGATGTAGAGCATGATATTGCGAGGTCCCTTGTTCAAAGATCTTCATTCTTTTATTCCTTGTTTCTTCTACACATACTTGTAATATAAACTTGATGTGCATGTGATTCAAAAATTTAGTTGGATTTGTTGGGCTTGAGGAGTCTCGCACTCTGCTCTTTTCTCAACCGTTGGAATTATTTGACCAACCTTCTTCCCGACGATCAATTTTCATTCTTGTTTTTGGTTCTTTGAGAAAAACTTAAGCTACGTCAGTCCCAAATTTAATTGAATTATCGTAATCTATTCTCTTATGGAATTTCTTATGCATTTATATGAACACAACCACAAAGAACAACACATTTTCCAGACAATTAACATACAGAGACGATAAAACTTTCACACGACGGAACAAATAAACAATCACTGGTCTCAATCTTTCTTTTCACAATATAGACAGATCAAACTGGATTTAGGTTTTATTAACTAAAACTATCATATCATGTATTCAAGATCGACCCATGAATTGAACCATAAAAACCAATAGATTTGAGTGCTTTTACATGTCATTGGCAATGTTTTCAGCATCCATTGACAACCCTGCTAATCCTCTTCTTAATAACCCATCATTCTATTAATTCCAAGTTCCAAGTAGGGGTAGTGTTTATCATAAATACAAAACTTATAATCGAATAGAAATAGTCACAAACAATGTTATTTGGAAATATTATGGCGTTGATATGATGCTTCCTCTTTTCATTATAGAACAAAATGTTATCCTATTCCACCCTTGATTTACTGGGCACTACCATAATCATTATTATTTATCATTTTGACAATTCTTGTTTCTTACAGGAACATTAGCCAGTGATTCTTGTACTCTCTCGATTCATCCCTGGAGTTGAATACCTCATTCAATAATTTTTTTTTATCCAACCCATAGGAATCAAAAGAAAAGGAAAATCCCTTATGATACACCAGATATGGCTCGGTTATTGATAAAGTGAATAGATATGCCATGTCTTGAAATCTCTCTTCTGATTCAAAATCGCGGTGATAATCTTAATATCAGATATGAGCATATAGTCCATCAATTCTTTGACCATTCCAATAATGTTGTATCCTAAAAGTTTTTGGAATGAGAAAAGAGGTTGTTATATAAGTAACCCGAGACAATCATCCTAAAGCAAAAACTGCCATTTCCTTCAGTTGTAGATCTGGAGATTCAAGCGTAGCAATCATAGGTCGAAAAACACCTCTATGTACAATATGAACCGACAAAGCAACATCATTTAGACATGAAAATTGGAATGGGGTATAGCATATTAACCCCAGAGGTTTGTACAGTGCCAATATTACATGCAACTATATGACCACAATTATTAGAAGTTCACAAATGTAGTCCTAAAGGTCATAGCAAGATAAGAAGACTGATTTTACCTGGTGTTCTTCTCCGCCAAAGAAGACAACAGGATATCCTTTATCATTTTATCACAACCTCTAGTGTAGCAAGCTCTTGAGCATTCGTTACATTCTGCAATTGCATAAACACATAACTTTCTTCTAAATTTGCAGGCAAACTTAAAAACCCCAATTCATCCATAAGATGCATTAACATATATATTATCAACTTGATCAAATCATAGGTAAATTACCAACAAAAATTGTTCTTATATTATCAACTTGGTCAAATGATAGGTAAATTACCAACAATTTTTTTCTTATATATAGGTACAGTAAACATTTTCCATCTGGCTCATAAACCTCACACTCTACAACAAAAATTGTTCTTATATAATGGAATCAAATTTGGCTTGGATAATTAATTCCAATACAAAACCATAAAAATTCCCATGCATACTACCATCCATAACACGATGGGTTTTAATCTTGTAGCAGTGACATTCACAGTTCGATGGGTTGTAGCAGTGTCTTTCACAGCGAATCACATATTCCATGCTCGGCTGGATTGTAGCAGTGCCATTTGCATCAAATCACCAATTCCATGCTTGTAACATTCACCTCAAAGTCACCCTTTTTGTCATTTCAAGTTAAATGAAGGTGCAAGTAGAATTGGCACATTCTTCAGGTTAGATAGCAAGATTGAACATGACTACACAGTAGCTATAGTTTGTTGCACTACCTGGAAGGCCAATACCCAGTTTATTTGCAAGAAAATAAAGTAAAGTTAGCTAATAAATCAGCATAACATCCCTATTACGTAGTCGTATATAACTCACACTCAGACTTAAGATCTTCTAAATTTTGTTTTGAAAAACTCCTGAATACAGTCTCTAACTATTCGCATGGATAGGCTATCCTACAACTATGATCTATGCTATCCTACAAAATATAATTATTTCATTTCTCAAAATTATTGTTTGTATAATTACTATTCAATACCAGTTTTCCGAACCAAAAATTCTTACCGGAACCTCTCATTGCACCACTGAAATAACATGTGCCCCTAGATATTCTGCTCCAAACTTGTGGAATTTAACACACTTTACCACAACTTCTAGTACAGCAAGCTCTTGAGCATTTGCACAAACACATAAATTTCCTAATTTTAGTTAAGTAATATGAGATTTTCGATGAAAACTTACAACTTTCTAGAAACTAAGAAATAAACATAGAGATTTTGAAGGTCACTTACGTAGATCTCTCCTTTTCTCACCTTCTTATTTAGTATTTTTTTCTTCCATTTTTCACATTTTGTAAGATTTTTAGACCTTACTTTTAATCTGACCACCACCAGCTCAAAACCCTCATTGCCCCTAACTTTAGAAACATCACCACTCCAACATCTCCACCACTTCCGCTATTGAGTTTCTCCAAATAATGATAAATAATACATCTCAACCAATAACTCCAGTATTTGTTTAATACTATGCTTCTTCCGGATAAGTCACGATTGAACATGACTTCTCAAATTTAACCAAGTATATAAAATATGATAAAATGAACGAAATAAGAAACCAATAACGCTAGTTCAATATGCATGTGCGAATGTATGACTAAAATAGTACATGGATGAATTATAAACAAAAATTAAACGTTATAAATGATCATTTTGGATATATGAAACAAAGTTTAGATGACTCTCATAATTCTTTGGTACTATTCGCGTAATGGTTTGTAGCTTATGCGACTACTCATATTCGCTTCATTCCAGTGGGAAAGCATTCTCGCTCTATTGAATTAGCTAATTTAACCAAATCCAAAACATAAAAATTTCAATTCTTCAATTCTATAAAGTCTAACTATAACTTTGACGGGACATATATTGACCAATGAGAGCTACTCAATGTAGTGTACATACCCAATGACAATATTGACTAATATAGAGCTTGAGACGTGAGAATTTAAAAATGACTCCTTTGTAATGGAAACTTGGTTCCAGAAATGCAGTAAGTTTCAGAAGATGGTAAATGAGTAAAATCAGTATATATATGAGCATTGAAATTGAAACTGAATAAGAAAAAAACTTAAAGTATCGGCTACACTCTTGTATCCATGATACTTCCTGCTTCCGCGAAAATCCCTAATCGATCAACGATTAATCCAATTCCACCTATGATGCCTTAAAAAATAAACCATAATCACAGCCCAAATCAGAGACATACAAAATAAAAAGGCACTTTCCAGACCCTAAAAAAAAAAAAAAAAAAAAAGTTACCTTATGTTCAATTGTATTTGGAAAGCTTTCTTTGATTCAAATACACCCTAAATCAACCCAAAAATATTTAAAACATCATCATCTTTCAAACACCTATATTGATTTCAAATCTTTTTACCTTTAACTTTTTTTCTAGCGCTTTTGGGATTCCAGCAAACCCAATCAACATACCTTTAGTTTTCTGCAACAAATATAACATTCTTCTTGAAGAAAAACTATGACCATGAAGAGAACGAAGTTTCGCTTAAGCCTTGAGAAAAGGTCTCTTTACTTATGGTATATTTGCAGTGTTAATTTTATTCATGATCATGATAGTTTGGAGTCGCAATAATTGGATTCATTATTATTGCTTGTTTATATATATGAAATAGTAACAAAAAATTAAATCTTGTTCACGGATCTTCATTGTTATCTGATTTTCCTTTCAACCCATTTAATGCGCGTGGCTGTTTCCTGATAAAAATAAGAAATATTAAAGAAAAAAAAAATAGTTAATTACCTTTTCGTGGATTGGAGTCACCATAATTAGATTCATTATTATTGCTTGTTTACATATTCCACAAACACACTTAAACATCAACGAACAGTAACAAAAAAATCAAACCTTGTTCACGGATTATGAAAAAATGAAGGTTTAAAAGGTTCAACAACTCTCCAAATGAGGATATGGCTAAGCATTTGTTAGGATACAAATCACACACGTAGAATACGAATTTAGTAATTTAAAATTATTTAAAAAAAATTAAGAAAAAATAGATATTCAACAAACCTTGAAACAATAGCACATCTTCGCAATTCCTTGGACAACGCATCTACTTGCTCTTTGCTTGGTATTTTGATCCTAATGTGCTTGTTATATTTAAGCCAGCAAAGCTTTGAGAACGCAACCATTTATCTTTATACTCCATTAAATACATTGTAACAATTCATATCAGATACAAACCAAATTAGCTTGTAACACCAGGCTAATCTAGAGAAAACTTCTCAAGCTCAAAAATACAAACTAAATAAGCGGCTAACTAAACCCACCCAGTTGAGCAATTTTACATACATGAGTTGGTAGCAAATAAAAATTTTAAAGAGAGAAAGGGAGAGCAATATTCAAGATGTGAACCCACAGTAGATGCAAAAGCTTCCTTGCTATCTCCAAGAAACTATGTACTATGAGGAAACTTTGCTATCAATTTTAATTGTTAGTAAATACGTGAAACTATGTACTATGAGGAAACTTTGCAAAGGTAAATCCTAAAGTACAAAGATGCACAATCGTTCGCAAGAAACGTACACAACTCTTTCCGATTGCAAAAAAGTGAAACTATATACACCATAAGTCTTTTGGAAGCAGCATAGGTACATTCCTTTCATGTTCAATTTTGTGATACTCCACAGAAATTCCCAAGAAAGTTACCGAAACAACACATTGTTCATTTCTAAAACCACAAATGCATGTCCACTATAATTCTCAGTCAGAAACCGTAGGAAAATTGATAAAATCGTAACAAAAAAATAAAAAGGAAAAATAAGAATTACCTGGATTCCCAAGAAGGTTACCGAAACAACACAGAGTTCATTTTTAAAACCACAAATGCATGTCCACTCTAATTCACAATCAGAAACCAAACCATAAGAAAATTGTTAAAATCATAACAAAAAAATAAAAAGGAAAAATAAGAATTACCTAGTGAGATAGTATCTGTATGAGAAGTAAACTCAACATAAGTTGTATATGTCAGTCTAAGAAGCCAGAATCACCTTAGTTTTAAAGAACTCCAGATCCTTGTTGGGAATGAGAATTAAAAAAATCCCTGAAAAGCGTTATTGGATGGAACATCCAATATTTGTTAGTTAATAAGAAGAAACCCATATTAGGATAGTTGACGGGAAAAATAAAGCATAATAATGAAAAATGATGTTAAGGGGAGAAACGTATTAACTAACTTTATTTAAATATAAAATTTTAAAAATGAAACGCTTTTAATGATGTTTTATCGATGGTTTTATCGACTCCTTTCTGGCCTTTCCAATTCATTGGACCAATTTCTTTGGTTAATACTTAATATTCATTTTGTTCCGGTATTAGAAATTTTTATTATGGCTACAATGCAAGTCGATAACATCCCAACATACGATGTTATGCGATAGTTATTATCTCAAATCACAACATAATTTGCGTAGCATGTCATGTAAAATGAGGATTTTAATCCCAGAGATATAAGTACATACTTATCTCAAACCACTATTGTTTTCCTAGCATAGCTAGCAAATCACCGTGTAAAATGACAATGGTAAGTACCATCAAGTTACTCCAACTCCACCTTAATTTGATGGTAAGCATCAAATGCAACATTTAAAAAGACACTGATATACTCAATGCAAGATTTTAGTTATATATCTCACATCGACATAACCTCCTAGCACACCTAGCCAACGTAGTACCTAGATAACTATATACACCACGGCTTCTATTAACACAATCAACCAAGAGATAAAAGATCAAAAGATAGAAATGATGGTATTAGAAACACTTATTTTATTATTTTATTATTTTAACCGGCAAAAGTAAAAATCCTGAAAAGCATACACAGCCGTGTTCAAGCGATTTATAAAAGTTATAAAAATCCTTTACATCCACCGACGACCATATCGTACACAAACTTATAAACCAGAATAGAGAAGTATTAACTAAGGTTATGCAAGTATATCAAGCAGCTCCAATGATCCATGCACCATTTTAATCATTTTTCTCATCGTCCTCGACTGTCTTTCAAATGAACACTCGCAATAGAACCTACCAAGCAATTAATAACCACCGGCTCATTTAAAATTTAAAATAAACAAAAGGTAAAAACAAATAAAAGCTACCCTTCATGAGTTTATTCTTATGGCCACAATGATCCAAATTTGCTTTAAAATTAGATGGTTCACAATATTCTGCTTCTGGATTAAAATATATACTAAACACTACCACGCATTATCATGGTGACATAATATGGATTTTGGATATCCACGGTTCTAAATAAATTAAGTTCATCTTCATTTTACCGAGGCCATGTTACAAAATAAACACAAACTAAGCATATGAGAATCACAGAGATCAACATATGCTTAATATCGAATATGAGTTAAATTCAGCACGATCACAAAAATACATAAGTTGTCACGATCAAATTTTAAAAAGTGCAGATCACCATGTACGATTGTTATTTCTCTCGAAAATCTTTGTATTTCTATTGGTTCCCATTTGGTTAATGACAGCCAATGAAGCTTTCAACTTCCCTCTAAAATCTCAAACTATCTCATATTGCATCTGAGGTCACCGAAAGTAAAAATGAAAAAGAAAAATCTCACTTAACGTAAACAATGAATCCATTAATAATCTAAATCGTAAGAAAATGCAGTAATTGTTCATCCATTGATATGAGGGTCAAATTGTTAGAAAACCAATAGAAGAAAAATAAAAAAAAAAACAAAGAAACCAAGATAAGAAGAAAAAAATGAAATTCATTACCAATTCCATGTGTTGAGCTTCCCGTTTTCTGATCTTATAGACCACGCAACAACAATAAAAGCAAAGTAGGGGAGTTAAAATCATAGGAAACATAGGAGGGTGAAAATCAAAGGAAACCGTAGAAAAATAAAGAAAACTATTGGAAGATAAAGAAGATAAAGAAGAATAAATTCACCACCCAAAAGAAACCAAAGAAAAATAAAGAAGTTCATCACCTATGAAAAACAAAACTGAACCAAAGGATTCTATTTCAGCGCCTCATTCTTCTCTGCAAAGGTACATCAAACCAAATTAAAAAAAAATATCAAGAAAATTCCCTGAAAATAATTGGTTTGAAAATATTTTTCTGTCTCCCAAATTTGACAGAAGATCATCGACATTTAAAATAGAATACCATATTTAATATGAATGGTAACTTGTTATCAAACTGGTAGTTTACCATTCAATAATCACAAACAATACAATAAGAATTATTAAGAGAAATCTCTATTACCCGTCAAATGCCCTTCTCCACAACTTGTTTGATGAGTGCAACTTAATTACAAATTACAAATTACAAATTACTCAACCATACATTTTTTCCGTGATCAAAGACACCCGTAACTCCTACTATCTGAGCAACAAAATACAAAATTCACCTTTGATAAGAACTAAAAACTGCAAAATATATGGGACACCTCTAATTGGAACCGAAAGTCGTTACTATTTCGCCGTTGCCGTGAATTTTGTTATAAAAGACTGTAAAAGAGAAAGACCATTCTGCAAATAAAGAAGTTATTATATATGTAAAGTAGAAACAAATCAATTTATTTTACGTAATTAATTGAAACACACCACTCTTAATCCCCCAACAATCACATCCTTGTATAATAAAGGATGCTTCCATGTCGCTCAATTTCGGTTTAGAATTTTAATAAACTGGAACCAAAATCATTTTGTTGGAGGTTAGGATGCTAATACTAAACACAATCCCTAATAGACATAGCTGAACATTAGTAATCCATGTTCGGACCAGAACCAAACGTGCAACACTAATCCAAGATGAGATTCAAGTCTTCGCTTATTTTTAATAACATAGTAACCAATAGCTCATCAATTCTAAGTGCACTCACTCAACAATAGTTGCTACCCACATGCCACCTAATTATTCGCAATAACCAATAACCAATTGCTGGAAGCATTTTTGTACCTTTTTTTTTTAATCTTTCTCCAAATATCCACCCACAACTTTAGCTGCATGGGAAGTTGAAGAGCACCGAAAAAAAGATATATAATCCCCTCATCATTTTTGAATCCACTGAGTATGCTGAACACAAATAAATTGAACACCAATAAAGAAGAAGATGAGTTTTTATGCAAATTGAAAGCTAAAATCGTTAATAAATTGAACAACAAGTTTATGAAGATGAGAGGAAAAAAAAAAATCTTATACGTTTTTTCAAGATGAAATCTTGTCCCCATTTTTATAGAACAAACTATTGCCCACAAATCAGGTGAAAGAATACAAACACCTCTACATAAAGATACATCGCTATTGAAATACATTCCCGGTATAGTTGATCAGAAGAATTAAAGAAAAAACTAAAAATATAGTCTAGGAGGTTTTTATGTGTTACCTTTTTCTTATGTTCCTCCTCATCATCCCCTGAAAAAACGGTTTAGGTTGTTGCAAACAGAAGGAAGACTATTCAAAAAAATTCGAATCTAAGCAGTTACAGTAGGAGAAGAAAATAAGATAAAACAAAGATGAAAAACTATTGAAAAGATAATGCTTTTAACAGCATATAAGCACAAACGATACTTATTTCGTCGTAGCAACGTAACAACAATCAAACATTCTACCATGCATTCAATGTATCGTTTATACATACCTTTGTAGCTTGGAAACTACGAAATTTCTGTGATTCTAAATATGTCATAAGTTGCCAGTGAATTAACCGCTCTTAGCTAGATTATTTTTTTCTGAAAATATACCGGACTTTCCTCGGTCATCTCTAAATATAGATATAGATGAAGAATTACTCGATTTGCTAGCCAAAATATATTGAACGGGAATGGGCCGAATGGCAATATGAAAAAAATTCTATTTTTAGTTTAGGATTTTGGTATCAACTCCAACTACGAAAAATCTTAGCATCTATAAATAGGAAACCATGTTCAATAAGTATGGTAAGTAATTTTAAATATTTCCGTATAAAACATCAAATTAACTTAAAAAACAAACCTATACCGTGTAAAAATATTTCCATTTCTGTATTTTAGTTATATCAAATCTTAGCAAAGATCCATATTGAAAAAAATAAATAAGGGAATAAATTCGCCTAAAAAATATTGTGAAAGATATGTTCGTTAATAAAATTTTCCGCATAAATATTGCTATAAAAAACAAAATATTGAAATGAATAAAATTGTTTCATAGATTTTCCGCATAAAAATCTCTTTTTATGGAAATTATTAAGATATGTTCGTTTTTTTTTTTAAATTCACGGATCCTTTCCTTTTTCTTTTTTTTTTCCTTTGTATAAAACATCCACGTTTTTTGTTGTTGATTTTTTCAATAGCGCCCAGATTTTATTAAAATCATGTAAACACGGTGTAAGAATCTGCTAAACCATCACTCGATTTGGAGCGTCAGAACGGGTCTATTCTATTAAAAATTAACGACATAAAAACCAAATAATATGATATAAAAATTAAAATATGGAAACTAATAAGACTAAATTTTCTCGTATATTTTTACTATATTTTTAGATCAATATTTCATAATAAAAAACAAAATAACCAAAATAATAAGAAAGTTTCAAAGATTTTTTCGGGAAACAATAAGATTTTTTTCTTTTTTAACGAAATCAAAAGATTAAATACCTAAATTATTTTCGTTAAAACTATAATTAAGGTAACAATATTCATAAATCAGAAAATATATTTGAAAAATTATATTTATAGCGGTTCTTAGATTTGTTAGCGAAAATAGCATAAGCGTGTGCAAAAATATTCGGTGTTAATTAAGGAAAAAAATATGATAAGAAGAGGTTAATACTATCATTAAGGTTAAAAATTTCCCATTATTGGTAAGAGGTTAATTACCATGTCACTTCTTATGATTTTTCTTCTGTTATGGAAATTCTTGGATTTTTCCTAAAAATAATTACCCTAAAGATCTTCTAAGATTTTTTTATTTGGCATGTAAATCTTGTAAAAAAACTTATATATATGTTGATTTTCCTTTTACATGGTAATTCTCGTTTTTTTCCCAAAAAAAAAAAATCGATCGGGCCCTCGCAAAAGATATTTGTAGATTTGCCGCTAATCTGAAGGTCCAGATTTCATTAACTATTAAAAATTGACGGCCACGAAATGTAAGGGGCTAACTTTGATTTGGCCAATCGGGAGAGCGAGGGTTACATTCCCTTAGGCCAATGGGAGGGGAGGTTTTCGCAACTCTCGACGTGGTGTGAGAGATGTGATTGGGTGTTTAGGTTATTGATTTGATGTAATCATAAACAAATTTGGTATTTGCGGAAGTATATAAGTTAAACAACTCGGTTAGAACTCAGCTATACAAATTAAGCCTCTTTAGATAGAAAATGAAACACCCCATGATAAAGTGAATGGGTAAATTAAGAATGACTTGCAGTGAAAATAGTGTGATCCAAACCAATTGGCTATGAGTGGAGAGGCCCTAATAGATTATAAACCGCAGGATCTTAAATAACCCAACCATGTGGGACTAATAATCTCAACAAAAAGCTTGGAAGGCTCATATTAAGATAAGACCTGCTAATCTTCCAATTATTAGTTATTTTGGTTCCTCTCTAATTGTCTTTTGGTTTACGGGATTACAGAGGCTACACCAAAGTTGGTGTTAGAAACTATGGATGTAAGGGGACTTACGATATCACATGTTAAGAGTCATCTTCAGGTATGTGGTCAGACTGAGCCAGCTTGATTGCTTTTTTTCGCGATCTGCTGGATCTATTTATGTTCGGGTACATTATTTATATGTCCCTACTTTTGACACCCAATAAATATGTCCTTATACAATAATAAATATGTCCCTACTTTTTTATAACCTTATCCATTTAATATTAGATTACCTTACTACCCTCAACTCTATAATATTTTTCTTTATTTCAAAATACAACAAATTTCTTCCTCTACTACTTCACCACCACCACTACAATTCCACCACCACCGTTCAACAACCACCACCTACCAACCGCCACCACCACTAATATTCCACCACCTCTCCTTCACCGCCACCATTACACCACCACTAGTCCTCCACCACCACCATTACACCACCAACAGTCCTCCTCCACCACTAGTCCGTCGTACATTACTGCGCGCCACCACCGCCACTGCCGCCAGCGCCACTGCTGCCATCCCGCTGGTTTAGATATTTTGGATCAACAATAGTAGTTGATCCAAATAAAAATAGAACCAATGATGATTTGATCAAAAAAAGAATCAACGGAGAAGTTGATCCAATTTAGTGGATAAACTTCCATTGTTGATCCACTAAAATTGGATCAAAAATGGAAGTTGATCCATGTAAAATTGGATCAATAATGATAGTTGATCCATGTAAAATGCAGTGAACTTGGCGTGAGTCGAACACGCATCATCTGACATGGAGTCAGTCATGCTACCATTGCACCACAAGTTCAACATTGGAAGAAATTTACATGATTTAAACTACAAAGTATGAGTTCAAAGGATCAACAACAGTAGTTGATCCCATATAGATGGATCAACAACCATAGTTGATCCAAAAATATATGGATCAACAACCATAGTTGATCAATATCCTTACTGCTTCAACCCATATAACCACCATATTTCATTACGATCATTACATGTAGCTTCATAAACACCAACGGCTCCAAGAACGACTTCAAAACCAATCTCGACAACTACAAACAACCGTAACCACCATTATACTACTATTTCCATGACTAATTTCTCATTCGTACCTCTCCACCATTACCGTCACTAACAAATCACACATTTCCGGACCACCACCAACACCAAAACAACCAACCAAAATCCATGGTATTTTATCCATTTCCGTTGGATCAACAATGGATGTTTATACATTTCGATTGGATCAACGGTGGATGTTTATCCGATGTAGTTGGATCAACAATGGATGTTTATCCATGCGATGGAAAATGCTACCATTTAACCGATTCTGATTTAGATCCACCAACAAAACCATCAAACACCATCTATAATCCATAGACACCATCATTGTATGCTCGAAATGCAACACCAATTCGAACCATCAGAACCACCATGAGCTCAAACCCTAGCTTCAATTTATGCAAAATCACAAAATCAAATCCTAATTTTAGATCCAATCTCACAAATCACCACCACCAACAATTATACTCAATCTTCACCACCACCCACCACTGTCTATAGCACCAATTTCATTAACCCAAATTATTACAATCATTATTCTAACCTCTTTCACTCCTTTTTTCCTCCATCACCACCAACACCATCTCCATGACCACCACCATCATCAAATAAACAGAACAATGATTCGATATCCTCCTCCACTGCCACCACCACCACCAGGTTTGAATCCGAAATCAAATCTGATTTGTCTTATCTCCAAAATCAGATCTCGATCTATTTGAATCCGATTTCAAATTCAGTTTATAGAAGAATAAGAAGAAGAAAGTGGTTGTAGTTGCAGAGGTGGTGGTGGAGATGTTGTTGATGATAGTTCGATTAAATATGAATCCATTAGCGGCGGAGAAGGTGGTTGTAGACTCGTAGTTGCAGAGGTGGTGTTAAAGCTTCTTTTCTAATTTTAGGTTACGGTGTTGCGGCGGTGAAGATGGTGAAGCGACGGAAAGAAACGAAGAAGAATGAAACGAATATGGTTACGATGAAGATGCTGGTGGTGGTGGTGGTGGAGCGATGAAGATGTTGCTGGTGGTGGTGGAGCGATGGAAATAGGGGAAAAAATTGGAGACGTCGCTACTAATTAGAAAAGAAGAAGAAGAAATAGGTAGATAGATGGGAGGGCAAATTTGGAAGAAATTAAAATCTTATTGGACCCCTGATGGGCTTATGAATAAAGAGGGACATATTTATTATGTGATAAGGATATTTGTATAGACTATAAAAAGTAGGGACAATAATTCAATTACCACTTTATGTTCAGGTTGTTCATGATCTAGCTAGCTAAGATAAATTGTTAGGGTTTTAATGAGTGTGATATATGGTGTTGATGAATAACAGATGTACAGGAGCATGAAGCAGGAACAGATGATACAAGGTATCTTAAAATGAAACCCTAGCTAAATTAACTAGCCCTTTAATTTTTTGCTTGATAACGATGGCATGCATGAGTCATGCCTAATACATGCGCTAAGTATTGGTGCATGTAAAGAGAACATTCATTCTTTGGTGCTGCTTGATCATCAAAATTACGCTCATTAGCATTACTCACGCACCCTTTGTAGGCTTAGGAAAAATTAACAGGTAATATTAGTTCCATTTTAATAATTTTCTTAATCTTTTTCAATTATCTTTTGGGGCGCCTCATGCATAAATTCAGAGGCAGCTAGAGCGGCCAAAAAGAATGACAAAGTAACTCAGAAGATAGAGGAACCCGCTCATCATAACCGTCAGCAGCATCGTCCACATCCTCGAGGGTTTGTAAAAATATTAAATTTCAACCCCGTCATCTTTGGATTTCATTTAGAACCGGGTGTCAAACTGCAAGCCAGAGAAATGTTGAAATTCTAAATGCGTATAGCCTCACCGTGCATATATGGATGTTCTGCAGTCTGTTTAACGGTCCTAAATGAAAGCTACAATTATATTTTGGATTACTCTTTGATTTTACTCGATATTTTGATCCATCTACTTTACATGCACATTATTTTGAACAGGAATTACGAAGAGAAAAGTAAGTTAGGATGGACACGCATACAGAAAGACATCATTGAATACCATCATCATCATAAGGCTGACCAGAGCTACGCCTCAGACAACAACCACGAAAATGATGGAAGTATTGTAGTGACTTCAGAATGCCAGATAAGGAAACCAAAATCCTACATCATCTGCACTGGTCTTCTTAAAAGCTGCTCCCCCCAAGTAACACATCTCTCTCTCTCTCTCTCTCTCTCTCTCTCTCTCTCTCTCTCTCTCTCTCTCTCTCTCTCTCTCTCTCTCTCTCTCTCTCTCTCTCTCTCTCTCTCAATCCTATCCTATCCATACCAAAATGAGCCAAGTCGTATTTGTTGGGCCTAGGTATATGTACTATATTTGGAACCGTTTTTTGGGACCATTGTTTTTTTGGGACCATGGTTTTATTTTGGGTAAGACATTAGAAGTAAATCTAGGTCACACCTTATCTAGATATTTATATTAATGCCTAAATTACCCTCCTGATTAATTTTGAGAATGATTAGTTAGTGTTAATAATAGTTAGTGTGATTAGTGGAGTGATTTTGAATAAACATTTGAGATTAAAAAATAAGATTTTTAAAAAAGAAGTAGAATTATTGAGAGAGAAAAGTTAGAGAAGATGAAGAACACAAACATAGAAAATAAAACTTTTTTTGAGTTCACTAATCTAAACTATTCAAGTGATGATTCAATTAATGATAGCTCATCTGAATCTTCATCTCCTTCCTCTCCTAGAGTATATGTCAATCTTCACAATGATCCGGATATGGATTATTTCTTAGATGGTGAATGTATTCTTCCCCAAAGCCAATATCAAGATGGTGAAACGATGGATTTTACCAACCACAACCGGAGGAAGACTATTTTGGTACCCAGGTATGCTCTAAACTTAGATAATGTTGGTTGAATTGGTCCAAATTTTAGAAAAAATGTGAATTTTTAGAGTAGATTTGGCCTTGTTCGGTTAGATTGTGTGAAGAACATGTAACCGAACTCATCAGCAAGTGTAGTTCGGTTAATTTTTCTAAACACGCAGGTTACCGAACTCTTCATTAATGGAGGTTTTTCGAAGTTCGGTTAACGTACTGATTATGGGTAAAAATCGTTTCCGCCGATTTTGGTAAATTCGGTAGGTGAGTGAGGCTGGTTTAAACCCTAAACAAATGTCCGCACGTGAGCACTTTATAGATTCGAGAGATCAATCTGCACAAGTCCGGCCTAAACCAAGAAATGGTCGTTCCGGACTTGCTTCGGTCACAAAGTGGAGGAGAAGGGTTGATTTGGGGAGGGAAGCAAAGAAAGGTGTTGAGACGAAAATAGTGCAGGAGAGTAGTGTCTCGACTTGTATCGGAAAGTGAAAGCTTAGGAAGCTTGCAAGAGATGAAAGCTTTTGGAGAGCTTGCAAAGTTGCCTTTTCCGAGAGTGTTGTATTTTTCTCCCGACCGAGACTTGTTGTCCGGTGGAAATAGGTAAGACCTATTTATACAAGTCGAGATTTAAACGTACCGGCCTCATGAAGGAAGGGAGTAAAGGGTGAAATAATGGGAGGAGGTGGTAACCGCATGGTGTTAATGGGTGAAAACGTTTTCACCATTATTTCCTCATTTATTTGACCGCTTTATTCCTATTCACGCTTTCTTAATGTGAGCGTAGTGTATGCCGCTAAGTTGTGACCGCCAAACCAAGACCCCGGGAAAGCATCCCCGGTTTGTGTTGATGTCTCGAGTGTTGGTTGCATCTTGAGTGCAAGTGGTGCCGCTTATGGGCGCATGTGGCATGTGCCAATGGCATGTGCGAATGCCTTTGTTGCGAGTTGCACCTCGAGCGCATGTGGCAATGCCGAGCTGCTAGTGGCGTGTGTGGCATGTGCCAATGGCATGTGTGGAATGCCTTGGTGGTAGGTTGTACATTGAGTGTAAGTGGCAATGCATAGAGTTGCTAGTGGCGTGTGTGGCATGTGCCAATGGCATGTGCGGAATGCCTTGGCGGTAGGTTCTACGGTTTGCAAGTTAGGCTACCAGCGTGGGTTTTGGCATGTGCCAATGGCGCGTACGGCCAAGTTGGCCTAGGTTGCACGGCTTGCAAGTTGGGCTACCAAAGATGCGTGTTTTGCATGTGCCAATGGCATGCGTGGCCAAGTTGAATCATGGCCCGAGTTTAGAAAAGCTACTAGCGAGCGTGTTGGCATGTGCCAATGGCATGCTCGGCCATTAGGGCCAGGTCCTGGTAGGAAAAGCTACCAGCGAGCGTGTTGGCATGTGCCAATGGCATGCGTGGCCAATTTGGGTCGCGCCTTGGTTGGAAAAAGCTACCAGCGAGCGTGTTGGCATGTGCCAATGGCATGCGTGGCCAATTTGGGTCGCGCCTTGGTAGAAAAAGCTACCAGCGAGCGTGTTGGCATGTGCCAATGGCATGCGTGGCCAATTTGGGTCGCGCCTTGGTAGAAAAAGCTACTAGCGAGCGTGTTGGCATGTGCCAATGGCATGCGTGGCCAATTTGGGTCGTGCCTGGTAGGAAAAGCTACCAGCGAGCGTGTTGGCATGTGCCAATGGCATGCGTGGCCAATTTGGGTCGCGCCCTGGTAGGGAAAAGCTACCGGCGAGCGTGTTGGCATGTGCCAATGGCATGCGTGGCCAATTTGGCCTAGGTTGCATGATTTGCAAGCCTAGGCGTGGGCGCCATTTTGGCACGGCATAAGTAGGGCCAAGGTAAGGGTGCTTGGCTTGGCGTGACGTGACTAGCGTAGCTAGGGCCAAGGCAGAGTGCGTTTGGCATGGCGCGGCGTGACTAGCGTAACTAGGGCCAAGGCAGAGTGCGTTTGGCATGGCGCGGCTAGCTCGGGCTAAATGTGGCTGGCATGATTTGCCATTAGCACGGAGGTGCGGCTAGCATGGTTGGCATGTTTTGGCGCGTTTTGGTGTGGGCGGCATGATTTTCCATTGGCACATAGGTGTGGATAGGGCCAAGGTAATTGTGTTTGGCTTGGCGTGGTGTGATTAGCATAGCTAGGGCCAAGGCAGAGTGTATTTGGCATGGCGCGGCTAGCTTGGGCTAGGTGTGGCTGGCATGATTTGCCATTGGCACAGAGGTGCGGCCAGCTTGGGCTAGGTGTGGCTGGCATGATTTGCCATTGGCACGGAGGTGTGGCTAACATGGTTGGCATGCTTTGGCGCGTTTTGGTGTGGCTGGCATGATTTGCCATTGGCACAGAGGTGTGGATAGGGCCAAGGTAAGTGTGTTTCGCTTGGCGTGGTGTGATTAGCATAGCTAGGGCCAAGGCAGAGTGCATTTGGCATGGCGCGGCTAGCTTGGGCTAGGTGTGGCTGGCATGATTTGCCATTGGCACATAGGTGCGGCCAGCTTGGGCTAGGTGTGGCTGGCATGACTTGCCATTGACACGGAGGGGAATTAGGGTTTTGTTCGTCGTAACCTAATTTGAAAAAAATACCCCCTATTAATTACGATTACATGCATTAAATGTCCTAATAAATGTGTCACTGGTGACATTAGGTTATTTGGGGTTTTACGATTTTACCCTTTATTTAAAAACCACCATCAACATTAAGTCCCCTGCTTAGCTCGAAACAGGAGCTTTGTTGCGAGGTAAGCATAAGATGGTGACAAACTATCAACAACAAACTGTAAAGAGAATTGAGGAGGCTCGTCTGACCTTTTTATAAATAGGATTTGGAATCCTTGCCTCTGGCAGTCTTGCACAAATCGGGAGGCTGGCACAATTGGGAAGTCAGCATCATTGAGAGACAGGAAAGCTAGGCGGCATCGAGAAATTGACACGAGTTGGGGAACTGGCGTGCTAGTTGGCGGGACCGGCGCAAGGTGGGGAAGCCGAGCGTGCTTTTGGCGTGACTTGGGCGGCCATTGGGAAGTTGGCGCAGCTTGGTGGGGTAGGTGTGTCTTGGCGGTTGGAACCGACGCGAGCTTGATGGGACCGGTGAAAACAAGGAGGAGTAGGTGTTTCTACATACGCCAAAGTTTCCTTATTTCGCCTTCCTTCACGCGCATCTTCAATCGGGCATTATTCATGCTAAAAACTGAAGCGTTATGTTCCTCATTGCTTCCTTTCCTTTTTTAAGGTTCCGTATTCATACCTAACATAATTGTATCGTCTCCCTTGTTTGAGAAAGGGGTTCTTATTGTCGAGTTTCTCTCTTTGTCATGTCGCACAGAGATGAATCATCTTCTAACCACCAGATTCTCTAGGTGAAGGCGCGAGATCCGATTCTTGCGGGAGCATCCCAACAAAGGTTATTCGGGTTAAGAAAATCATACCGTATGTTTTCTTCTTCTTTGTGGACTGACGTGCGCTTTATCACTTGTTTGGTGAATGGAAAATTTCCCTTTTGTGTAGAGATATCCCGTTGGAGCATGTGTTACTGTTATCGACGAGGATGACCTAGTCGTTCCCCTCCCTTCAAATTCAACCTTGTTGGATCTGCCAGCAGACTTGGAGAACGCTGATTTAGGGCTCTCTTGTCATGAATACCCCTATGCAGGTTTGTCGTTTGGGACCCGTATGAGTTGTCTCTCCTCCGATTATCGGAATGTTGGCGGTTTCCTGGTGCGGAAAGAATTCGTGGTCCTTAATTTATACGAGGATATGGAAGACATACGGCCATATCGCTACCAGGAGCGTAGTGAAGTGCTGTTCGTCCGCCTTGGTTTCCATAGTGCAGAGTCAGCCATTCAAAGGTGGGAGAATATGGTGTCCACCTGTGAATCCTTGGAGTTTAATATCAGCTGGTTGCGGCATCGTCTCAATATTGTGAAAGTCGACAGAGTCGGTATTCTTCTTGCCGGTGTGATCCCCGCCACAAAAACCATCTTTGGAAGAGGAGAAAGCTTTGGCCTTGGAGTCCCGAGAGGATTGAAGAATTAATTCGCGACTTGAAGAGTAGGCTGAAAGACATCACGGTCGATTGAAGATGATATTTTGTGGGGATTATAATTTACTAGATGGGCTTTTCTGACTTGTATCACGAGATTTGAAGGCTCCTCTTTTTCTTTTTTTTTTGTTGTTGAAGAAATAAAGAAATTCCATTAATCCGTTGGATTTTATTGAAATTTGATAATTGGCAAGAAAGAAAAGTAAAAGCAGTGAGGGTGTCTGGACGTTCACACTTTTGATGTTGCATGTTGCAAGGAAATGATTAGGCGTAGTATGCCTTAAGCCACTTTCTGTTGATGACTGCCTCTAGCTTTCCCCCATTTTCTTTGATAATCTTGTAGTAACCACTGTCGTACGCTTTAGTGATTATGTACGGCCCTTCCCATTTGAGAGAAAAATTCGGTGCCGATGCATCTTCTTTGGATGTGTTTGGCGGTTTTAGCACCGCAGATCTCCTTCCTTGAAAACCCTGGATTTTACATGGCTGTTGTATGCCCGGAAATCCCGTTTCGTATGCTTGTGCATGTTCCTCTGCCCAGGATCTTCTAGAGTCCATAGTATCTAGTTCTGCGATTACGGCATTGAGTGATTCGGCTTCATTCCACCGAGGTCCACTCGCCGCTGCGGCGATTCCCGGGCAGACGGATCTTGATTTTTTGGGAGAATCGCATCTGCACCAAGTAGACAAGGGAGTAGGGAGACATGCCGGTGGAGCTTCTAGGAGATGTTCTGTACGCCCATAGAGCTATCGGCAATTGCTCGTGCCAGGTTCTGGGATTGTCGTGTACTGTTCGTCTGAGGATTCGGATCAGAATCTTGTTGGAGCTTTCGGCTTGCGCATTCCCCTGGGGATAATAGACAGTAGAGAAGACTTGTTTAATTTCGTACCTCTCAAGTAGTTCCTGCACTTGCTTGTTAGCAAAAGGTGTGCCATTGTCGGTGATGACGTGTTTAGGTACGCCAAAACGGCAGATGATGTGTTCCTTGACGAATGCCGCGATCGTGGCTCCAGTGGTTCCTTTCAACGGGACAACTTCAACCCACTTGGTAAAGTACTCGGTCGCGGTTATTATGTATTCATGCTGTTTTGAGGATGGCGGGTTGATCTTCCCAATGATGTCGAGTCCCCAACTATAAAAAGGGCCACGGGCTACTTATCGAGTGTAGGGATGTTGGGGGCGCGTGGATGAGGTTTCCGTGAACGGCATTCTCGGCATTTCGAACGAAAGTAGCTGCATCATCTTCCATGGTCGGCCAGCAGTACCTCTCGTGTATCTGGGAAAAGTTTCGTTTCCCTTGATGTTCGCCTTCGTGCATTTCTCTCAACATAACGGGATTTTGTATCGCCCAAACACCGCAAAGAGACTTCCTCCGAAACTCTTGCGATATAAAACCCCGTCATGGAACACGAATCTTTTGGAATTTTGTTTTAGCTTGGACGCATCCTCTTTGTCAGTAGGAAGAATACCGTCGTGAAAGAAAACGATGTACGGCTCCTGCCAGTCCCTAGTGTGACTGATGTTGAGGACTTCTGTCTGATATGGGGGCGCCTGACAACTGGGACACGCCTTTTGGAGTAATCGGGATTGGGCTTCCATCTCCGGTCAATAGTATCCAAGTCGTTGTAAACGATGATAGAGGGTTACTACTGATATTATTCCACAGACTTCGGTATGAACATGTTTAAGTTGTTGTTGTGCTTCCTCTTTTCCGAGACACCTTGACAGAGAGCTGTCTGGATTTCGATGATACATAACATCTTGAAGCATAAAGAAATTCCGCAAAGTCTTGAGGTCGACCTTCCCTGGAAAAGTGAGTTGTTGAGTTCTTGAATGATAGGAGTTCTCCAGTCATCGTCCTTGGCTTTCTCAGGTGAGAAAGCCATGTTGAAGCTATGGTTCGCCGTTTTACTATTAGGGTTTCCTCAGCTCCTTCGAACTGTAGCTTTGATGCTAGTGTAGCTAGGCAGTCAGCATGCTTGTTCTTTGCTACGGCCGACATGTGTGATGGTTGCTTCGGCGAAATAATTTAAAAGTTTTTGTGCTTGATTTTGTATGGTGTATCGTCCAGTTCTTTCAATGCGTAAATCCCGTTTACAGGTTGATGAGTAATTTGGAATCTCCTCTTATCTCCAAATGCGTGGCCCCGGCTCGTTTAGCTAGTGATAGTCCAATGAGGAAGGCTTCGTATTCAAATTTGAGTTATTGGTGCATGGAAAGTCTAGCTTGAAAGAGTGCGAGAAGACTTCTCCGGCAGGAGATACTAGTACCACACCTGCTCCTCCGGTGTTAGTGCTAGGAGTGGAAGAGTCGTCGAAGAACAGTAGCCATGCTTCTTTTTCGACTAAAAAGATATCTGGAAGGTCTCCCGGAAGATCTTCTCGTAACTCTGCGGTGTTTTCTCTTGGGAATGCTGCTAACAGGTCTGCAACAGCCTGTCCCTTTATGGCCCTCGGGAAACGCACGTTATGTCGAACTCGGACAGTGTAGGAGCCATTTAGTCGGCCTCCTATCGGGGCGGGTTTCGAGAGAAGGAACTTTACGTGGTCTCGACTTGGATATTAACACACAACCTTGTTGGAGAGGAGGTAGTGCCCGAACTTCGGATGGAATAAATTAACGCTAAACATGCCTTTTATGCTTGGTATACGAGTTCGGCGTCTCTCAACATTCGACTCGAAGTAATATATGGGATATTCGGTTCTTTGTCGTCTTCTTGAGCAAGGAGGGCTCCAATGGCGGTATCGCTAAAGGCTGTGTAAAGACATAGTGGATTCCCTTGCATATGAGGCTTCATGACGGTCGGGGAGGACAGCGTTTGTTGGATCTTCTGGTATTCTTTTTCCGAGACGTAGTCCATGCGAAATTCGCTCCCTTTTTTTCAGCGAGAGGGGTAAACGCAAAGAATGAGCTATGCCGGCCCGGTATGAAGCGACGAATGTAGTTTACCTTGCCCATGAAACTACGGAGCTCCTTTACGGTTCGTGGTGGCGGCATCGTGAGGATAGCTTGCGTTTTTCTTGGGTCAACTTTTATCCCCGCGGTCGTTACTTGGAATCCCAAGAATTTCCCGAAGAGACACCAAAGGCGCATTTCAAAGGATTCATCTTCAGCTTGTATTCGCGACATCTTTCGAACACTTGTCGTAGCGTTCCTGGATGATCCGCTCGAGTCTTTAATTTAACCACCACATCATCTACGTAATCTTCGACTTATTTGTGCATCATATCGTGGAAGATGGTAGTCACGGCGCGTTGGTAAGTAGCGCCAGCGTTCTTTAGACCGAAAGGCATTACGTTGTAATAGAAGTTTCTAAGAGGGGTTCGGAAAGCAGTCTTACTCGTGTCGTGCTCATACATCTTTATCTGGTTGTAGCAGCTATATCCATCCATGAAAGAGAACTACCATGTCCACTGGTAGCGTCTACCATCATGTCGATGTTAGGGAGCGGGAAATCGTCTTTAGGGCAGCACTTGTTCAGATCTATGAAATCAACACAACATCTGATCTGACCATTCTTCTTTTTAACAGGAACGATATTGGCCAACCAGGTGGGATGGTGAATAGGTTTGACAAAACCAGCGGCTAGTAATTTCTGGACCTCCGCCTTGATTTGTTCTTCTACGTCGTGTCTAAATTGTCTTGGAGGCTGCTCTACTGGCTTGGATACGGGTATCACGTGCAGATGGTGGGTGACCAGTTTTTCATCCAAGCCAGGCATTTATTCGTAAGTCCATGCGAAAACGTCCTGGTATTCTTTGAGTACGTCGACAAATTTTGAGCGTTCCGCAGAATGTAGAGTTGAACTGATCAGAATGGGTCGCGGGAATTCCTCATTCCTTATATTGACAGTTTCGAGTTCGTCGGTGGTCAAGTCGGTCCCGTCTTGCAGCTTCTGAGGGGCGTCTGGAACTTCCTCCTGGTTATTGTGAAAACATTCTTTCGGGCGGAGAGACCGGGTCATGATCTCCCCTGCTAATTGCTAACAGCGGTGATGATGTGTGAGTTTTCCCTTTTTGCTTCGTCCTGCAGTAAGGGTGCATTCTCGCTTGATGCGGGCACGGGTTACGCTCGGTGGCGGGAGACTGGCGGGTCTTCCTTCTGAAGAGACGGTGGGAGGCGGTCTCCTCTGCGGAGTATCTCCAGCTTTTGTCGCTATCTACGAGCGATGTCCATTTTGGTAGCGGAAAACCGTGAATCTTGGTTGTCACGCCTTTTGAACCCTCCTTGGCCCATGTGCTTCTGCGTGAGACTGGTGCATAGGGGGGACAGTGACGAGGATGCGGAAAACTTCTCCGTTCATCTTGTTTTCGAGGCATTGGTGGTATGTTGAAGGAACGATTTTGAGATTGTGCATCCACGGCCTTCCCAAAGATATCATGTGGTAGTCCGGTTCTTTTTCAATCACTTCAAACTTCAAGCTTTATTGAATTGGCCCTATTGCCGGCTCAAGTTGATGTAGCCGTATGTGCTAGTTTGGTTGCCTTCGAAATCTGTCATCGTAGTGGGTTGTCGTATGATCTCGTTAGGTCGCTGGCGGCAGCTTTAAGTGTCTTGAGAGTGATGACATTGGAAGATGCACCCGTGTCAATGAGCGCTCTTCGAAACTCTATGGTCCTGACAAAAACCGTAACATGCAAGGCTCGGTTGTGACCGTCTTCCACTATCATATCGTCATCGGTGAAAACAATATTGTTGGGGGATTTTCCGGGGATCCTTGGAGTCCCCGTGGGTGCAGGAACTAGTGATGCGTTCAGTGCTATTCGGTTAATAGCAGAGAATGTTTTTATTCGCTGGTCCTTGGAGAGGTGTAGCAATTCACATAAGTTTTCTACCAACATGGTCGCCTCCTGGTCTGCTGGCTTCCAGTCAGTGACAAAACCATTGATTTGAGAATGCTCATTCGGGATGTTAGTCCCCTGCTCTTGATCTCCTGGGGGAAAATGGACCACTTAGCTCCGATGTTAGGCTGATGAGGAAGTCGAGTATGCTGTTAATCGCATCCTTCATTAGATCCATGTTTTTGGCGTGGATCTCCTGAGCACGCATCAGGTCAACCAGTCTTGGGACCTCTTCATTGGTCGTATTGCTTCCGGAAATTGACGAGTCATCATGACCTTGAGCGGGATCAATATTTGTGGAGATGGCCTGATAGCCGACCATGCTTGCGCGAATTTTGAGGACGGAAGCTAGAATTTGATATTGTAACCGAAAGATCAATCCTCCATTTGTGGTCGCCAATTGTTTATGGGTAAAATCGTTTTCCGCCGATTTTGGTAAATTCGGTAGGTGAGTGAGAAACTGGTTTAAACCCTAAACAAATGTGCTGCACGTGAGCACTTTATAGATTCGAGAGATCAACTGCACAAGTCCGGCCTAAACCAAGAAATGGTCGTTCCAGACTTGCTTCGGTCACAAAGTGGAGGAGAAGGGTTGATTTGGGGAGGGAAGCAAAGAAAGGTGTTGAGACCGGAATAGTGCAGGGAGAGTAGTGTCTCGACTTGTATCAGCAAGTGAAAGCTTAGGAAGCTTGCAAGAGATGAAAGCTTTTTGGAGAGCTTGCAAAGTTGCCTTTTCTGAGAGTGTTGTATTTTTCTCCTGACCGAGACTTGTTGTCTGGTGGAAATAGGTAAGACCTATTTATACAAGTCGAGATTTAAACGTACCTTGGCCTCATGAAGGAAGGGAGTAAAGGGTGAAATAATGGGAGGAGGTGGTAACCGCATGGTGTTAATGGGTGAAAACGTTTTCACCATTATTTCCTCATTTATTTGACCGCTTTATTCCTATTCACGCTTTCTTAATGTGAGCGTAGTGTATCCGCAAGTGTGACCGCCAAACCAAGACCCCGGAAAGCATCCCCAGTTTGTGTTGATGTCTCGAGTGTTGGTTGCATCTTGAGGGCAAGTGGTGCTGCTAGGGGCGCATGTGGCATGTGCCAATGGCATGTGCGGAATGCCTTTGTTGCGAGTTGCACCTCGAGCGCATGTGGCAATGCCAGAGCTGCTAGTGGCGTGTGTGGAATGTGTGGAATGCCTTGGTGGTAGGTTGTACGTTGAGTGTAAGTGGCAATGCATAGAGTTGCTAGTGGCGTGTGTGGCATGTGCCAATGGCATGTGCGGAATTCCTTGGCGGTAGGTTGCACGGTTTGCAAGTTAGGCTACCAGCGTGGGTTTTGGCATGTGCCAATGGCGCGTACGGCCAAGTTGGTCTAGGTTGCACGGCTTGCAAGTTGGGCTACCAGCATGCGTGTTTTGCATGTGCCAATGGCATGCGTGGCCAAGTTGAATCATGGACCGTGTTTAGAAAACTTACCAGCGAGCGTGTTGGCATGTGCCAATGGCATGCTCGGCCATTAGGGCCATGTCCTGGTAAGAAAAGCTACCATCGAGCGTGTTGGCATGTGCCAATGACATGTGGCCAATTTGGGTCGCGCCTTGGTAGAAAAAGCTACCAGCGAGCGTGTTGGCATGTGCCAATGGCATGCGTGGCCAATTTGGGTCGTGCCTTGGTAGAAAAAGCTACCAGCGAGCGTGTTGGCATGTGCCAATGGCATGCGTGGCCAATTTGGGTCGCGCCTTGGTAGAAAAAGCTACCAGCAAGCGTATTGGCATGTGCCAATGGCATGCATGGCCAATTTTGGTCGCGCCTTGGTAGAAAAAGCTACCAGCGAGCGTGTTGGCATGCGCCAATGGCATGCGTGGCCAATTTGGGTCGCGCCCTGGTAGGAAAAGCTACCAGCGAGCGTGTTGGCATGTGCCAATGGCATGCGTGGCCAATTTGGGTCGCGCCACTGGTAGGAACTTGACTACCGGCGAGCGTGTTGGCATGTGCCAATGGCATGCGTGGCCAATTTGGCCTAGGTTGCATGATTTACAAGCCTAGGCGTGGGCGCCATTTTGGCATGGCATGGTTCGGTCCAAGGTAAGGGTGCTTGGCTTGGCGTGACGTGACTAGCGTAGCTAGGGCCAAGGCAGAGTGCGTTTGGGATGGCGCGGCGTGACTAGCTTAGCTAGGGCCAAGGCAGAGTGCGTTTGGCATGGCGCGGCTAGCTCGGGCTAAATGTGGCTGGCATGATTTTCCATTGGCACGGAGGTGGGGCTAGCATGGTTGACATGCTTTGGCGCGTTTGGTATGGCTGGCATGATTTGCCATTGGCACAGAGGTGCGGCTAGCTTGGGCCAGGTGTGGCTGGCATGATTTTCCATTGGCACGGAAGTGCGGCTAACATGGTTGGCATGCTTTGGCGTGTTGTGGTGTGGCTGGCATGATTTTCCATTGGCACAGAGGTGTGGATAGGGCCAAGGTAAGTGTGTTTGTCTTGGCGTGGTGTGATTAGCGTAGCTAGGGCCAAGGCAGAGTGCATTTGGCATGGTGCGGCTATCTTGGGCTAGGTGTGGATGGAATGATTTTCCATTGGTACAGAGGTGCGTCCAGCTTGGGCTAGGTGTGGTGGCATGACTTGCCATTGACACGGAGGGGAATTAGGGTTTTTTTCGTCGTAACCCTAATTTGAAAAAATACCCCCTATTAATTACTGATTACATGCATTAAATGTCCTAATAAATGTCTCACTGGTGACATTAGGTTATTTGGGGTTTTACGATTTTATCCTTTGTTTAAAAACCACCATCAACACGTACATGTTACCGAACTCTGTAAATAGGATTACAGTGTTATGTTCGGTTTGCCCGAAATGTAACCGAACTTCAGGGTACATTAGTTCGGTTAGGTTGTAACCAACATCTAACCGAACTTTACGTGAAATAAGATTGCACATTAGTGTACAAAGTTCGGTTCTTTCGCAAACTTCATACCAACCAATATCTAACCGAACTTACGTACAAAAAAAATTTGATTTATTTTACGTAAAGTTCGGTTAGTTGTCAACTTGGTCGACAAACCGAACATTGAGTTCGGTTTTCCAGATAAAATCATCATGTAACCGAACTTTAGGGTCCATAAGTTCGGTTGGTTCGCAAACTTCATGTCAACCCACAATCTAACCGAACTTATGTACAATAAAATTTTGATTTAGTATACGTAAAGTTCGGTTAGTTGTCAACTTGGTTGACAAACCGAACTTTGAGTTCGGTTTTCCCGATAAAATTATCATGTAACCGAACTTATTTCTGACTGCAATTGATGTTGTTCTATTTCTTGTAGATTGAATGTCAACCTATACCAATGGATAATCAACCTTCTCCAGTTGGCATGTTGTTTGAAGATACATCTAATCACTATGTCAATGATTTGGTTTTTGATAAAACTATTGATGCGAAGAATTGGGCTCGAGAACATGCCAAGAAAGCCATGTGCGTATTAGTTTTGAATGGAAAAGAAAGCCAAACTCGTTTTGAAATGGTTTGTGAGAGAAGTGGAGATCCCAATGTTAGTCACAAGAAGAAGGGTTATGTGTATAAAGGAAAGATGACGAGGAAGAACACAGCATGCTCAAAGAAAATTAAATGTCCGTTCAAGCTAGTATTTAGTAAGTGCAAAAAAAAGAATGGATGGGTTCTATCTATGGATAAGGTGGTAGGTCATCATAACCACCCTCGTCCGGATGATCTTGAAGGACATGCAATGGCCGCAAGGCTCACTCCTCTTGAAATGGAGAAAATAGCTAAATTTAGGAGAATGGGAATTTCACCACTTAACATGCTTCGCTTACTAAAGGATGATAACAAGGATAATGTATCATCTTTGACGACCATTTACAATGCAATTGAGACAATTAAAAGGAATGAATGGAAGGATAGAAAAGTGATGCAACAATTGATTTTGGTCGCTAAAGAGAAAGGCTACGCGGTTCAAAAGAAGGTAGGTACGGAAGATGAAATAACGCATCTCTTCATTGCGCATCCGAAGAGTGTTCAATTGGCTCAATCCTTCCATCAAGTTCTTATAATGGATTGCACTTACAAGACTAACAAATACGAGATGCCATTGTTGAACATTGTTGGTCGTACCTCGACGAAGTCACCCTTTACCGTTGTTTTTTGTTTTCTAGAAGATGAGCAAGAACCAAGTTACACTTTGGCGCTACAACAAGTGAAGGCCATATACCGAGATGATGATATCTCCGCGGTTATAGTGACGGAAAACGATGTAGCATTAATGAACGCAATAGAGAGAGTCTTCCCATTAGCACATAATATGCTTTGTACGTTCCATATATGGTGTAATGTGATGAATAGGTGCAAGCCTCAAATTTGTCCACCAAAGAGGAAAGCATTTGAAGAGATTAGTAAGCTACCGGAAGATGAACAAGCGGATGCAAAAGAGGAATTCGATATACAATACACTATAAATCACGCTAAATGGGTTGCTTTCTCTGGTTATGGGAGTCATTGACTTGGTCTCTCTGGTGAATGGGAGTCACACTATAGATCCATATTGGCAACAATTAAGTTTTGTCCCTCCTCCAAAGGGCGATGTCGGAGAAGAGTTTGGTGACAATGAGATGGGAAGAATCGTTATCGAGATGTAACGGAACATGAACAAACTCGAAAAGCAAATCTTTTGGGATGACATGCGGCCAATTGTTTATCCACACACTTCGGAGAATGTGCACGAACCGAAAAAAGGCAAGGGCAAAGGAAGGCCAATCACCAAAGAAATAAAAAAAACAAGTAAGAGAATATGCAAAGGTGTTGGCTAAGAGGAAAAGTGAAATGACTCCTTTTACTAGAGACCCTTGTGGGCATGAGCATACCGCGGCGAAGTATCAAGAAGATTCTAAGAAAATGTCTAGGAATATTGTGGAAAAGGGCGAAACAAGTGAACGGGATATGAAGAAAAAAGGACCGATGTTACGCTCGCAACCAACCCCACCTACTCCATCGGAACCTAGCCAACCAATTCAACGAGACGTGAAGCTTAAGGCTCCAATATGCCGCATCCAATAAAGAAGTCGACCAATTGATGATACATCAACTTTTGTTGATATAAGGTACTTGGAAGAGCTACCTCCATATATTAGAAAGTAAGTCATATCCACCAATGACGTCCCTCCGGATGGTAATTGCGGATTCCACGTTGTCGTACAATAACTAGGTCCTTTCACTGAAGGTGCGAAGCTGTATAATGATAATCAAATCACCTATGTCCGTCAAAGTATGTTGATGAAGCTAAAGGACCACCCGGAATTTTACAAGCGAATTTTGTCCGATGGGGATGCTAGTCTCAATGTGCAGTTTGTTAGGTATCAAAGGCGTCTCCACGGGGGGATCCAATCACAAGGGATCATTGGATGGCCATTCCAATATGTGGGCACTTAATCGCCGAAGCATTCAATTGCGTGGTTCACTATTTCTCAAAAGGTGCTAGTTTCACATACACTCCGAAAACAAAAATATGTGTCGAGCAACTTAAACGTAGGAGAGTGGTGATTGCGATTGTTAACAACAACCATTTTATAGGCCTCCGGTTAGAAGACGATTGTCCACTGCCTCCGATATGCGGATACTCTTACTGGCAAGGATTTAACCCCGACACAATGTTGCACTAGTGGAAATTGAGGCATCTTTAACCCACACCCCCGACCCTCAATGGCGGTCAGTTGACCATGGACCGGTCAAAACGGTTAAAGATCTAATAAAAATACCTGGAGAGTTAAAAACAGTCATTGAATAAAACTTTTATTACCATTTTATCCCCGAGTTCACCGACTCACACTGTGACTGCCAAACTTAGAGTTTTCTATGGTTCAATTTTCTAGGTGGCTATCCTCCCCACTCTCTCTATCTCTTCATCCATCTATTATCCCCTGCCATATTTCTCTTCTCTTCTACTCGAGAAAGAGAGACTACACCTTCATTTTCTTCTTCTCCGCTCACTTCAATCACCACCACAAACCACACCACCACCATCTAGTACTACTTCCATCAATCACAACAACAACACCTTCTTCTCTTTATCTTGTTCTTCTCCATTGACAGATCTAAGTTTTTTTGTTTGTTCGGAAGTTAAACCTAACCGAAGACCTAAAATAATTGGATCGAACTCTTATACCACCACCACCAACAACATCTTTTTCTTATTTTTCTTCTTCTTTACCTTCTTCAACAGTAATCACCAATTGGTTCACGTACCAACTCCAACAACAATCAACATCAGGAGGGAGCAGTTGGTTCACTCGGTCATCCATCTGATTGGTATTGATTCTTTACTTCTCATTTCGAGTTTATTGCTAAAATTCTGTTTTAATTTGATAGATTTGTTCTTTGATAGAAATTAAATTTGGGGTTTTCATGAAAATGAAACCCTACTTTTTCTGATTGGGGTTTTCTTAAATTGGGGTTTTTAGAGGTATCTGATTCATGTTATTAGTAGTTTTTGTGGTGCTGATTAATGGGTAATTTTATGACTAAGATTTTTTTATGATTTTCATATTTAAGGGAACAATTTTTTTGATGATTGTTGTTGTGATAGAATATGAACCGGTGAA
Source organism: Papaver armeniacum (assembly GCA_023531295.1). Classification (NCBI taxonomy): domain Eukaryota; kingdom Viridiplantae; phylum Streptophyta; class Magnoliopsida; order Ranunculales; family Papaveraceae; genus Papaver; species Papaver armeniacum. The sequence continues at coordinate 121,940 of JAJJWW010009262.1, forward strand.
ATCTGATTTTGAAGTTTCTTGGTACCATAATAGTGTTCAAATTTTGATTTCATTCATTTATTAAGATTTTCTATTTTTACATTTTGTAGATTGGTTCTAATGTATGATATACTATTTTCATGGCTTGAATGATTGTTAATGGATTTTTGGTCATTGGTGGAGTATGCTGGTGGTGTTGGTTACGCTAGCAGTGCTATTAGTGGTGGTATTTGGAGGTGCTGCTGCTATAAGGTGGTGGTGGTTTAACAATTACATGGTATGAAAAAAATATGTACTTCTTAACTCTTAAGCTTAGAACAGGGCAGGCTTCAGATTTAAATTGGGTTTTGTCGTTATGGGTTACAACAGAGACGTTTTTTTTTTTTTTTTTTTTTGTTGCTGTAAAGCATAAAGATGATTAGATTATCGAATCCATATCGTGTTTTCTTTTTGATCATTAGTACCATGTTGTGTTTTCTTTTTGATCAATAGTACAGTAGTACCATGCTGTGTTTTCTTTTCGATTGATACCATGCTCTGTAGCTTGATGATTTTGGATACATATTTGCTTTCCTTGTTTCATAAATTGGATATATATCTGTATGGTTTTGTGTCTCATGTTATTATAGATGTTTGAAGATAGAAGTCTGTGTGCATGACTAAATTAAATTAAATTATATTGTGAAGGTTTCTTGACGTTGCCATGATTGGCTATATATGCATGTTCTAAGAATTGTACCCCTAGTGAGAGAAACTGAATAGCGGAGAGGTATACTGTTCGCACCAAATAATATGAAGTGGAAAGATCCATTACCTACGGATTCAAATGAATATGATATTATTTGGCAATGACTTTAGTGTATTTCATTTTAAACAAACTAGTTTGATCTGTGGTTATCTAGCCACAGAACTATGTTATGACCAGTTAATGCTTCATTCAGCTGTAAGACTTACATTCATTTTCGTGCTACTTTCCAGATTTGATGCTTCGAGGAAGCACACAGATGTCTCCTACCTTAGCATGTTAAATTTTAATCTCGAATATAGTATATGATCTTTGTTAAGTTTTTTTTCTTTTCTTTTTAAACTTTAACTAACTATCGCCCTTTCTTGGTATTAGGCCAAAAGGTAGGAGCATGGGTCCTCTCTTAGTGAAGTTCCTGCTGGTAATGGAGTAAGATGGCCGCCTTACGATAAACATGTGATGTAATTGTTTCAACTGCAATGTCGCCATCCCAATCTTGACGCAACAAGAGGACATTACTCTAATATATGCTGCATTACTATGACATATTTTCTAAACAAGCTCAACTGGACCATTTACTTGTGCAACCCTGTCTATCTCCAATTGTTTGTTTGACAGCAATGTTTAAACAGGACAGTCATTTCATTTTGATAAATTTCAGAGAGGCCTTCATTCAAGTTGCTTTCTGAGCACCTATGTTTTTGTTTATCGCAGATGTGAATGAGCTCGATTTGACTGGGAACTTGCTTTCGGAATGGAAAGTAATCTTGATTTTGTTTTTCATTATCATCTTTATTGCTTGGTTGAGATATGCTCCATCTTATTTTTATCAAATTGCATCTCCATGCCTAAACTATCGGATGGTTTTTCCTCTCTAGCTGGCATCCTCCAACTATGTTCTATACTGATGCCTTGTGATGTTTCGTGTGAAGGAATTAGGCTTTCGAAGAATCCAATCACAGGTACAAGCAAAGCTGGTATTCCTAGATTTATGTTGATTGCACGTTTGGCAAAAATTGATATCCTTAATGGGAGTGAGGTAGATTTTTGAACAATTTTTCCTTTATGAGCGTTCTGTTTGCATGGGTTACCTTAACTTTTAAAATGCTATTGTTAATTTATCTTTCAGGTGAGGATTCATGATGGAAATAATCTGAAATCAGGTATCTTTCCTTCATCAACTAATCTGTTCACTCTGCTGCTAAATTCTATTTTCTACAAATGAAGTATTAATTAAGTTTGACTAGTCGACAAGATGATTGTATAGCTTATTATGTTCATGCAAAAGATAAGAATGTAAAATCTAAGAACATGAAATGAGGTCACATGTGTTAGAGTATTATTCAGTTCATGTAAAATCTAAGAATGTAAAAACTACTCCGTTCATTTGTCTTCTACTTCCTTACAAATTTACACTCGCGTAGTTGTTGTACAATTTATGCGTTGTAGTTTCATGTCATATTGTAACCATCAAATCATGTTCTTTGTTTCAGGGAGCTCAATCTGAGAAAGGTGCTTATTTGAAATTATCAACTTGAATTGTGTAAGCTCATCTTCAGAAACTGCAAATACTGCACATCAAGTTCTTGTTAAAAAGCCTGAAAGAAACAAAATGAGGTAACTGTTCTCCATTGCTTTCTTTATATATTTCAGAATTATTAACTGCATGTGTAACCTGGATGGTTTCAGTGGCATCTTCTTGGCTTGGTTCTTGGTTACAAAACTAACTTGAATGGCTTGCAAACTTTTACTAGTTTACTAGCTTTGTTAAGGGTAATTTAGTTATCATTTTGAAGTCTCGAATTATGTGCCAGCTTTATAGGTTCTGTGAAGCCCTTTGGAATGTCTGTTACTAATATTCCGCGAAAGAAATGGTTGTATACATCGTCTAGCATGAGACACTTTTCTTATTGTGATTCATAAATGGAATTCATGAAATCCAAATGTGGTTTATGTTTAGCAGTGCTGGATCTATTTGAAGTGATTAACAAAGAATGTGATGAGATTATGAGTATGTTTAGTAGTGTATTCTATCTAGAGAACCATAGTTGATGGTTTGGTTAGAGGAGGCTCCAATTAATGATCTTTAATCCCTGTGGTATGCGAACTATATGTGGGGTATTTTTAATCTTTGGTGCTTGTTGTTCCATGTTGGACTTGTAGTCTTTTGACCCTTCCAGACATCTAGAACCGAGGATTAATTTTTCTGTAACTTTCCAACTTAAGTGCCAACTAAATCCATTTTTTGTGTAACTTTCTTTGCTGCAGGTGTACCATTACAAAGTGTTGGGTTCGTTCATTTCACTGCATGTGTATCAAGTGTGGGGGTTAGTTGAACACTAGGCAGTTTATCATTTTACTGAATTCTTTTTTGTATGATTTTGAATCCAAGTGTAAACTGAATTCAGTTATAAATTGTGTAATGAAAACAGCTAATGATTAATGGAAAGGTCATTTTGAATCTGAGAGTACAGGTTCGTTTCAGTTTCATTGAATTTGGTTTTGATTTGAGATTTAGTCAAGATTCAATCAGGCCAGACAACGAATCTGAATCTATTTTTTTTTTATATTAAGATTTATATCTATGACTGATTGGGGTCAGTCATAAAGTTTCTACTGTTAAAATCGGTCATTCATATAGGATTTTCAACGACCCCCAAAGACACGTCATAGTTGAAAAAGACGCTCAAACAGCGACCCTTTCTTCGACGGACAAAGCAAGTCATAGATATGAAGTAAATGACTTGCTTTGTCGGTCGCGAAATGGCTGATTTCCACTAGTGTTGGGATGGTGCATTAAGTACGAGCATAACATGGAGATGTGGAAAACTTTGAAGGATTCGGAAAAAATCATACACGAGGGTGTAGTTTCCCTTGCGGATGATTAAATGTACCATTAATTAAACTAAGTATGCTTTGAACATCAACATAAGAATCAAAGATTGTGTTTTTTGGAATTAGGTCTTATTTTTGGGTTATGCTTTGGATATTTTCATAAGAATAAGAAACGAGACTGTTATTTTTGGAATTTTTTTTTTTTTCATATTGGAACTTAATTACATGACATCGCCGAACAGTGAGACATCAAGACTTAAGTTCGGTTAGGAAATGAAATTATAGGACATTGCCGAACTAAAACTAATGACATTTAATATCCAAAACGCGTTATGAAAAAGCCTTTAAGGAGGCGGAAATGATATTCATATTTGAAATCCTTTCTCTTCCATCTTCGCCATTCGTTTTTTGATGTTAAAATGATTTCGGAGAATCCTTCGCCCCTAAGTCGATACCGCCTTACAATACGAAATAAAGCCATAAATTCCACAACTCTAGCTCTAATCTTGTCGAATCGAATGAACAAGGCTATTTGATCACGGTTATGAGGGTTTGTTGTGTCGGAGCAGAATTTCTCATGAATTTTCCCCCAATAACTTTGACTCATAATACCATTCATTCTTCGTTATTCACCCCTCTTTGGATAGTATAGTATGTAGTTTCTGCAAAGAGATAAATCTTCATCTAGAGTAAATTTAGGAGTAGTGGCTGCCATTTTTAGAAGATTTTGAGACAAAATGTTAACTATGAGACACATATTTATACCACTGGGGTGTACAACGGCTATAAAAATAGCCGTTACTTGAAATTAGTGACATTCAAATTTCAAAATACATAGTTCGGTTACATAAGAAATGCTTCGACCAAACCGAACTCAATGGTTCGGTTGGTTATGTAAATCATAGGTAACCGAACAGTGTAAACAATCAAATTTCAAAAGTTACAGTGTAATGTTCGGTTAGATTGTAAATTTAGCGAACCAACCGAACTTGTGGACCACCAAGTTCGGTTGTTTCGCAAACCATACCGATGTAAACCGAACATTACACTCAGAATTTGTGAAATTTTTTCTAATGAGTTCGGTTAGGCGCTTTCTCGCAGTAACCGAACTTAGTAGTTCGGTTACCTGCAAAACCATACCATGTAACCGAACATTACACTGTAACTTTTGAAATTTTCTTCTAATGAGTTTGGTTAGACTGTTTTTTATACAGGTAACCGAACATATGAGTTCGGTTTCCTCCAAAACCATACCAGGTGACCGAACATTACACTGTAACTTTAGTCTCTTAACCGAACTACCTAATTTTTTCTTAAAAATTTGGATGTAATGAAACACTTAACCAAATTAATCACTTAGAACACAAATTAAAAACCAAATTAAGAAATTTATTTACTAATCCACATCACCAAATCCGCCATAAAAAAAGTATTCCAAATATAAGGAACCAAACCACCAAATCTGCAATTAAAAAGTATTCCAAACATAAGAAACCAAAGTAATAATTGTTGCAATCACTCATTTACCACGACCACTACCAGAAACTTTTCTACTCTTGCGTTTAGGAGCTTTAGGTCGTCCTTCGTCACTAGGAGTGTCATCTCCACTGCTTTGTTGTTTAACCATCCGACTTGGGCCTTGTTGGCGACTCCTCTTCGACGACATGGTCTGGCTTGGATCAACCTGGCTTGTATCGACAAGGCTGGGATTAAAAACATTAGTTATTTGGTTGTACAGGTCTGTTTGTTCTCGAGTATCCATCGGCTCTCCACTCCGGATTTTTGCCATCATTTTCTTCAACAATTTACCACTTGCCTTCACCTATTCTCATCAAAAACATGAGTAACTATTATTTTTCAATACTTCATAACAATTTGGAAAACAAAAAAGAAGAGTAAATTTCTTACCGCCGAATTCCACAAGATCAAGGCCTCGTCACCACACAGAGGGGTATGCTTCATAATTTTCTTAGCCTATTTCTCCACAGCCTTCGCTTTTGTCTTCTCAGCACGGGCTTGTTGGACAGTGTTTATTACACGAGGGTGAGAAACATGTTCATACCATTCCATATATCCCTTGTTAGCGGCATTTGGCTCATCAAACGAATCTTGTAACTCTTCAACTGGAACAAGATAATCCCCAAAGTTCTTCCAGTGGTCCACTGATGGAGCAGGATCGTATTTGAGGGTGAAATTCATCTCGGTGTTCTTAGTTCCCTGCTTCTTCACCTTGAAGTTGAAGTTTTCCACTTGTGGGACACTTTGCACACAAGAAACTTGTCTTAATACTCTTAGAGGATTATACATTATACAACCTCTAGGATGAAACAACGGTCCATTATACGCCGTAACAGGTGAGAAATCAATAACCTCAACATCCTCCTCGTCTTCATATGATGGAGTGGTGTAAGGATGGAAAACCACATCTTCCACTGTTAACGTATCCAATTTCTCCCTCAACTCCAACACCTTTTTTTCTTATTCTTTTCCCGTGAATTCAAAAATTCATATTTACCATTTTGTAGGCTTCCCATAAGGCCAAGGAGTGTGAGCATGAGACAGTTGAAGTTTAGGGAAGTGGTCGTACACCCAAACCTATAAGAAGAGGCAACAAATAATACATTCGCAATATGATTAGTAACAATACACATTCATTCACTTATATATTGAAACACACAAACGATAATTTAGGGGTACCTGGACAAGGGTGTATAAGCCTCCAAAATATAGACTCTTAAGCCTCGAAGCTTTTCTGAGTTCCTCTTGAGCGAATGAAAGAACCGCAATGCCCCAACAGTAGTTGTTCACCTCATCCAGGGGGGTCCAATAGCTGGAGGTAATGAGCATTTACCACGTGCCCTGAAGTGTCAGGGAAGAAAATGGTTCCTAGTTGATATAACAAATAAGCAGTCACATGGTGTTTAATCTTCTCCTCTGTCATGAACAACTTTCCTCGAGCAACCAATTCTTTGGTCCCTGAAAACTCATCAAATAAGGTTTTGAGCTTGATCTTTTCAACTTCTTCTTGTACGTGCGGTCTGCCTCAAACTCATTATACTCATCACCTTCCTTAGGCTCTTTGTTAGCTCGTCTAAACTCACATTGTGCCTTTTTATCGTTCCATCCTAGACACCTTTGGACTAGCTTTTCAAGAAGTTCATAACTCATCGAGGGATCGTAGCCATCTCGAACACTTGTTCCTGTAATTGGTAGGGCTGTGATTCTAAAACAATCATCCGGAGTAATTGCCATCTCACCAAAAGGTAGATGAAAGGTATCCGTCTCTAGATAAGACCTCTCTGCAAATGCAGTAACAGTGACAGCATCAAACTTTTGGTGCGCATGTTGTATCCCGTTCCATAGTACACAGTCAAATACCGCCAAGCGGACCTCATCACACTCGTTTTCTATATTCCATATCTTGTTCTTTTGACGTTTGAAAACACGAAAAGCATTAGTATGATCCTACAAAACCAACAATTTAGTATATTAGTATATTAGTATATCTTATATACTAATATATAGAAAAGAACAATATATGTCAAAATCTAATAAGATGACTGAGAAATCTTGATTGTGATTGAACCATACCTTTGTCGCAAAGATCTTGGCAGCCCATGAGTTATTGTAGCCCATCAATACCTCCCCTCCATCTCTCGGAGTACCATAAGTTGGATTCTTTGGAGGCAAACACAAATTGTCATCAGGAATGTAAGAATATCTAGCACAAGGCCTTTTAGGCGTCTTTCTAGGTTTCTTTTGCACTATTTCTACTTGTTCCTCTTCCTCTTCGACTTCCTCTTCATCCAACTCCTCCTCCAATTCAGCATCATCCTTATCTCCATCTTCCTCATCTTTGTCACCCTCATTTGGTTCACCATCATCATTGTCATCCTCATTTACTCCTCCTTCACATGGTTCACCATCATTGGCACCCTCATTTCTTCCTCCTTCAGCTGGTTCACCATCATTGGCACCCTCATTTCCTCCTCTTTCAGCTGGTTCACCTTCTCCACCTTGATGTTGTTCTTCATTGCCCATCGCTTCCACAATCTCTTCATTGCCCATCCCTTCCACAATCTCTTCATTACCCATCGCTTCCACGATCTCTTCATTAACTTATTGGATTACGTTGTCAACATTATCTCTATTAACACCATCTTGGATCACAACATCCGGTAATGACCCACCTCTATACTTAGCATTTTTGGTTCCATGGTGACCGGCATCACAATGTACTTTGCCTCGAGGGGTGGGAGTTCTAAGATCTTCCAGTAAAGGTTTGTTTGTTTTTTTGCCTCTTCCACTAATCAAGAAAACAAAAGATATTAGCTTAAACAAAATAGGCCAACTCTAATTTTGGGGACCATAGTATAGTTCGGTTAACAAATATTTTTTGAGAACAAACCGAACTCAACATTGGTAAATGTTAATGAAGAGTTCGGTTTGTCATAATTTTTTTGCGAACAAACCGAACTCAACATGTTTGTAACTACTGAAGAGTTAGGTTTGTCAAGAATTTTTGTCAACAGTTCGGTTACATTATTTTTTTCTCGGTAAAGTTCGGTTACTTTCTAATGTTAGATTTTTATGCGAACAAACCGAACTCAATAGCACAGTTCGGTTACATACAAACTCAAATTAGCAGGCAAAATAGCGGAGTTCGGTTACATGTAAAAAACAAATTGTTTTAAAAAAATTTAAGTTCGGTTAGAAAAAAAAAATTTGGCTTCTTTGCGATCTAACCGAACAGGCAGTTCGGTTACCTAGTTTTGATACCTAGAGAACCGAACTGTTCTTCGTGTTCTTCCTTTCAGGAAGTTCGGTTAACAAAATTGGGTTTTTTGAAACTCGACCTAACCGAACTATGCGATGTAACTTCCATTTGAACCCTATTTTGATGATTTCTATTCAATTAAACGAATCAAAATCAAATTAAAAGTAATGGGTTTGTTGCAAAATACCTGCGAATCGGTCCCATGGCAGAATCAGGCTTCAGCAAGCGTCTATTATACTGGATTATGGCTTCACTTGGTTGTTCCACTTCTTTATGAATCTGAAAATCGCTCGGCTGATTTGCTAGATGTCCCAATCGAGGACCTTCTCCTTGAAGTCTTTTGGTTTACTTTCGAAGAACCATTGTTATAGTCGATTGATTAATCGACGATGAAAATTTTATGAATCGACAATTAATCGAGATATCGATGAAGACGATGTTGTATTTGGGGAAGAAGAGAAGACAAGAGGGAGAAAAGTTTTGAGGGGAAACTGTTTTTTGTTTTTTTAGTTTTAGGTTTTGTTTTAGATTAAGTTAGAGGCAGTTATTAGGTTAGGGTTAATTTTAATTAGGGTAATGGGAATATTGGTAATCTCTTGATTTTTAGGACATCCCTTAACATTGTAGGGTAGGGGGCCTTATAAAACAATGGTCCCTCCCAAAAAAAGCCTAGTCCCCAAAAAACGGTTCCTTTAGAGGTGTCAAACAGGCCGGCCCGGCCATGCCTGGCCTGCTTCTGTTCGGCCTAGCCTGGCCTGCATCAGCATGCTTATTAAACTGGCATGGCCAGCCTGACCTCTTGCCATCCTAGCAAAGCTCAGCCTGAGCCTGAGCCTGAACATGCTTTAACCGGGCCTGGCCAGAGCAGGCCTAGGCTAGCCTGTATAGTGTTTTTTTTTTTTAGTAAAATAAGTTGAGATTATAGAGATTCGAAGTTGCGACAACTAGGGCTGTTCATGGTCGGTTTCGGCTCGGTTTCCAGCCAAACCAAAACCGAAACCACTACTATCGGTTTCTTAAAATCTAAACCAAACCAAACCATTAACCATTGGTTCGGTTTCTTAATGGTTCTAGCCGGTTTCGGTTTATTCCATCGGATATCGGTTAACCGGCTGCTATGTCAGTTTCAGGAAACTGACAGTTCAAATCTAAGAAAAAAAAACATAGTTCAAAGATTTTCAAAACTACCTACAGGCTACAGACATTCACATTCCATACACAATCCAAATTCATAACATTCTTAAACACAATTCAAAAGATAAAAGATTACACCTTCTTTCAGTTTCACCAAAACTTATATAAAAAAAATAAATTAAGCCAGTGCCACCTAACTACCTAAGCATCCACAGTCTCCATAGCAGCTAAGCAACATCGACATTTTCCATCTATGCATCCACAAAATCAACCGATAGCTTCAGACTTTCGGGGTTGCGATCGCATGTATATGAAAATGGCAAGCAAATCGATAGTTAGAATCTAATTCGGAGTAAATTTCCACTTATCATGATGGCAAGCAATACATGAAAATGGTAACAGTGAAAAGATGTGACAGGTAAATACACCATCAGGAGGACAATGGACATCTACATCATTACTAGTTATCTGCAATCACTAAAATCAAGTTGATGCGAAACGGCACAACAGCGGATAAATTAAACTGAACCAGTCGTTTCTAAACATGCTTCCAAAAATGTTTACCAACTTAAACAAATCCAATTGGTGAGATGAATTATCTTGGTATTCCTTAGTACTCAACATCATCATCTGTTATGTTTACGAACATGGATTTAGAGAGAGAGTCCAAAAATTCTGCAATGAACAAATGCACAATTAGTAGTATACAGTGAGTATCTAAAATTCTACAAACAAATTAACAAATGAAATAATACCTGAACTAACTTCCTCTTCTGGTCCCAAGGAAGAAATATCAAGATCAATCGGCGTCTTCAACCAATTTTGAGCACAAATCAATGCCTCAACTGTTGTGGGAAGTAAAGAACTTCGATATGGATCGAGAATACGTCTCCCAGTGCTAAAGGCAGATTCAGATGCCACTGAAGAGATGGGTATAGCTAATATATCTCTTGCCATTAGTGCCAAAGTAGGAAACCTAGTCGAGTTCGTCTTCCACCAACCTAAAATATCAAAAGAAACTTTCTCCTTCCGCGGTTCTCGTTTCTCTCGCAAATAAGACTCCGGCTCATTTTTCCCTTCATCATCAAAACTTTCCTCTTCTTCTCTTGCTCTCTCTGCCATAAGGGCGGCTGCAGCACAATCTCCTTCATCATCTTGTTCAGCGCCAACAATATTACCACCATCATTTATTCTGTTATAACCATGTTGAGTTTCAGACTCAATTGGACATCCCAAGATACTCTTCAAAAAGAGCCTTAAAGTCCCTCATTACAAGATCCATTAGTTCTGTTCTCAAATAACCACCACCAATACCTAACTGGCCAAGAAGAAACTTTAATCCTAATTCTTTATCTTGTGGATTCAATAATACAACAATAAACATAAGATTGTTCATCCTTTCATAACGTCCCCAATACTCGTTATATTTACTTTGCATTCTAAGACCCATGCTAGAAATGCATCTTTGTGATTTGCCCATGTGTTTAAAGTTCGATGAATAACACTCACATGAAACAAGAATTCGTGTGCAGTAACATGAGTAGAAGCGGAGAACTTGACAGTAAAGTCATAAAATACCTTCAAAAACTTCGTGAAGGCTCTAGCATACGACCAATCTGATGGGTATGGCGCGTGCAAAGGAGGTGCTGATGGGGCCTTATCAGAACTTGTTTTCTTGCGTTTCTTTCCTTTCTTTGCAGTAGCAATAACTTCTTCGTCAGAACTTAAGTCTGCATCTTGGTCTTCATCCACATCCCAGTCAGGTTGGTTATCAGCAGTGGAAATACTACAAGTAGAAGAAACTGAAGGAATTTGACTTTCAACAAAACAAAACTTCTTCTTGAATGCCTTGTCCTCATACTCTAACCTCTCAAAAGCTGGCTGATACTTCTCAGCTGAGTCTAACATAATAAATGTCGAATTCCAACAGGTGTCTACATCTAGGACCAAACCCTTCTTGCATTCAATCTTCTCGTAAGTGACACACTCTATAAATTTTTTCAATCTTGCAGGAGAACCCATACAATACTTCACTACTGCCCTTATTCTCTTAATTGACATGTCATACTCCTTCATTCCATGCTTCACAACAAGGGAAAGGATGTGAGCAACGCATCTCACTTGTAAGAAACCTTTCACTAAATCTGAATTCTTTCTGAGCACTTGATTTTGCAGATATGTTATAGCTACATCGTTGGCAAAAACATTATCTAAAGTTATAGTAAACACATTTTCGATCTCCCAGTCTAACAAGCATGTTCCTATCATCCTACCAATAGTCTCACCGCTATGACCTACAATTTGGATGAAACTAATTATCTTCTTATGCAACTTCCAATTAGTATCTATCCAATGTGCAGTAATAACCATATATCCCAACTTTTGAAATGAGCTCCATGTGTCAGTGGTGAGGCAAACTCTGACTTTATTAACCTTGAAATAATTCTTCAATCTGTCCTTCTCGTACGCGAACAGTTCCATAACATCTCTTCGTACAGTGATACGAGATGGTATCTTGAATCTACTCTCAAGTACCCTGCAAAATTCTCGGAAACCTTCCCCCTCAACTATTCTAAAAGGTTGCTCATCCACTATAGATGAATATAACCAATGCTTTTCTACACGAATCCTGACAAAAAGTTACAGCAACTAACTTTTCATCTTCTCCCAACCTAGCAGGTTCAAAAGAAAGAGTCGACTGACCAGAATCCTTAGGAATAAGATTCAGACACTTTCTTAAATGGTTATTCAAGGAGCCGGTCCCATGTGTAGAAGAGTCAGCTTTCATTCTCTGTTTACATTTCTTGCAAGTAACTATTACCGAAGGTGGAGGGTCTAGATCAACTTGATCCCATACCCATGAAGTTTTCTTCCGCTTCTTAGAAGCTGGTGCAGTGATGGTACCAGCATCGGAAACATTGACAGCTGGTGCAGATGGAGCTTCACCTGTAGTTGGTACTTGTCCAACTGAACTAACTTCTGTAGAGGCGTTAGAAGATCTTGGAGGAGGATGTAGTGGTGGCAACATTGCATTTGAGTTAACGGAAACCTGAATATAAACAAGGCATAATCAGGTCATAATACTCAATAGATCAATATATTTAAATAAATCTTGTGAATATCAGTTCACTGCTAAATCAACATCATCATTATCAAGTGTTATAATATTGGAGTTGGGTGCGCAAAAAAGAGCTGGAATTTAGTAAAAATTTGGTAAAAGAATGAATTGACACACTGGTACCAATCACTAGAACGAATTGGTAAAAGAAGACTGCAAATTTTAGAACCCTAATTTTCTAATTCTTGAGGAAAAATATCTTACTGGTGTTGATCCTGATTCCTCCATAGTTGAATCAAAGAAATCAACTGAATCTGAAAAAAAAACAAAACAAGCAAAATCAAATCATTTTAGTAAACCCTAGATTAAACATAAATCATGTAAATCAAGTAACCCAAGTTACATAAGTATGATACCTCTTAAAGGAAATTAGATGTTCACTTGTTTATTTCGTCTGAAGATGATACCTGATTACCTTCTACTGGTAAACCCTAGCTAACACTGACATGTTACAAACTCATGTGAACATATTTTGCCTGAGAAGAAGGAGGAGGAGAAGAAGAAGGAGGGGATGATTAGATTCTACTAGAGTCTATAGATAACGATTCATGATTTGATTTTTGATTTCGCCTAAATTTAGTTTCTGTTCTATGAACTGAAGAAAGAGGCGAAGAGATGTGAAGTGAAATTAGGTCGAAGAAATGTATACTTAGGTTACAACTTAAGAAATACGAAGGGTGTGGATTGAATCTATCTGATATTAATCAACGGTCTATATTTATCGGTTTTCCAATGGTTTTTGGTTTGGTTTTCAGGTCAAACCAAAACAAAACCAGTAATGTCGGTTTTTCAACTTTTTTTACCAAACCAATCCAAATCTAAATGGTTTGGTTTGGTTTCTTCCTTATTGGTCTGGTTCGGTCGGTTTCCAATGGAAAACCGAAACCATGTTCAGCCCGCCGACAACATGCTCCTTCACCTTGAAGGGAACCAAGCTACGCTAACCAGCTTTTGTGTTGGCAGTGCAATTAAACAAACTCATATAGGTACACTTAATTAAGGCGTACAATTTTGTGTTTGTTAGTTAGTTATGAAAGTAACCCACTTTTGTGTTTGTTAGTTATGAAAGTGACACTTAATTAAGCATAGTGATAAGGTTAAATAATTGATTAGATGATAATTACATTTGATCTTGTGAATCAATATGTTAGTGAATGGTGATGAGAATCATGTTGGAAATTTTGGGTAAAAAACGGAGGATGAAATAACACACAAAAGAAATTTTTGTACTCAAAAGCTTTCAAGGCTCATACGATTTCTTTTAGACGATTATTTCTACCCTCCCAATATCAATTGGCGATTGCAACAGGTATGCGAAATAATGCCTTCAGGATACAATGAAAGCCCTACAACACAAAATTGGATTCAAGGTTTGCACCCCTTGACCCAATCAAGAACACACTAGAAAGAATTCTGATGATGCTTTAGAAAGAGAGAAAACAGGTTGAATTGATTGTTTAGAATGGGAGAATGCCTTCACTATTTATAGGGATATTCATGCCTATTGGAGATGCCTCTTCACTTCCAAAAGACACATAAAGTGTCTATTGGGAATGGTTGTCTTTTATGAACCATCACACATATTAAAGGTGTCTCTTCATCTCCAACTAACATCCATTGTGTTTATCCAACACAGAACCCTTCCCCGTCATAGCGGCAAACCAAAATAGAAAAACCATTTTATTTTCTAAGATATTGAAAATATCCAACAATCTCCCCCTATTTTCAAAAACATGAAAATAAAAATAAAACAAAACTTTTAAATCAGAGTGGCTGCATCACACAAGTGACTGCCTACGTACCCGAGTGGGATCAAGCCAACGTAGTTCAAGCTAAATTGAGACTAAGCATCATCGTTGAAATCAACACATAAATGATAGGTATCTTTTGGATTTGAACCTTCACTTAGTGTAAGAAACTCAAAGCCTTATCGAGATTCTATGGTGAAACCAGTCTTGAACCAAGTATCCCTTATGATAAAACCGGAGTCTCCACACATATTGATTTCATAAATCATGTGTTCTGTAGCCAAGCACGTTAATGGCCATGTGCTTATATCCTTGATTCATGAGTCTTCTTTAGAGAACGGTCTTCTTCTCTTAGGAAACGACCTGATTTCCATACTCATATAGGTAAGTCTCGAAGGTGTTTCTGCGATACACCTTTTACTAATCACGAGACTCATTAAGGATTTATATCCATCCTATTTTCTTGCGGAGAACCCAGCACTAATTAGAAATGGGAAGTTTTATATTAGTGCTCCATAATCTACATCCATAACTTGTTGGTACCACATTGAACCTTGTTTATCTTTTTCAAAACATAGGTTGGGTTTGTATGGGAGATCAACCTTCCTTCACTGAGACCTTAGTCCCATTTCTTTATACTTCATTGAAAACATTTCCTTTGGAGACTTTCCATAAATATGTCTGCCAAGTTTTTCTCCGTTTCAATGGCTAATTGCAATTACTCCTTTCTTAGTAATTGACTTAGTTCAATTTACAAGACTTGTATGTCTTGACCTTTCATTATAAGTCTTTGTTAGAGACGTTATAGATCATGCCACGATTCACAATTAATCAAGACCGCTTGAGATGGCTTCTTCCAAAAATGGGACCTCTACAAGTTAGGTTCTAAGCCATTCTTCCTCATTAATTGCATCTACTCATGCAATCAATTCTGAAAACATTATTAAAAATGTTCCTATTTAATTTTACAAAATAATTGTAACTTCTCTAGTGATCCTAATTAACATTTACGGTTAATTCACAAGAAGCCATTATAGACTTGCATACACTAGAGGCATAGAAAATTTGTAGGCAAACTTACTTGCTATTTCAACAAGCACATTATTACGATGAGTAACTCCTCTACTCATGCCCAATCTTCTACAAATTTATACCCAAAAACATAGACAATGTCTATTTAACATTTTACATTATATAATGCAAAGGTTCATAATTTATGCATCGGTAATATCATAACATCGTTGGATATTTGGTCGCGCGCCCAATCTTCCAATACGTTACATATTCACCGGTATTCCATTTTCCTTTTCAAAGTCATTTAAGACATGCCAATTTCCAAATTTTGGAACCATATAATTCTTATCACAAGAATTATGCTCATGTAATGCATGACGGTTTCATACTTCAAAATTTATAATTCCTATTGCAGGGATTATATCCGTACCATAAAATTGTTACCTAAACAATCATTGGTGATCTCTATTGGTTCTCTAATTATAGAGCATTCATGACAATACTCCTCTATTGTCACGCGACCAAAACTATGTCATTTAACGACACTTCCTTTATTTGTATCAAGAACCGCCAAATGCACCCATAAATTTCTCAAAAGAAATCTTCAAATCCAACATACGTAGGTATACCACTCTTTTGGATTTGGTTAACGATGGCAACAGGATGACTTAAACCATCGCCCACTAGGCATACTAGGAAAACAAATGTGGTTTAAACGGTGATTCGATACCGTCACACCATGCTCATAAAGGCATCTTCAAATCCATTTTAGTACTACAATCACATCTCTTAGGATTTGGCTGTACAAACACTTTCTGACCTAGACATATATGCAAACATCTAGCATACAAACCAGTTACAACATGCTTACAAAGTTACCAATGAGGTGATTCGATATCAACAGATATTCACAAACAATATATGTACAGAGATGTAAACATGATACGACTGCCACTAATCACCACAAAATTTCTAAGGCAATCTCTAGATCGGAAATCCAAAGTATGACCCTATTCTCCGTTTGATAAACATGCTGTCATCACCATTTTAATTTGCAAAAAATTAAAATAGAGGAATGAGAAACTTACCGTACTTCAACGAGACTCCTTGGTTGGTGTTAGATTCCCATTCTCCATGAAAGTACTCACCGATCAGAGATTGTGCAAAAAATTTGCTCTCATCAATTAACACATGTGATACAAATCACAATCAGGAGGACTACATGTTTTATGTGTTTACAGCATCTCGTGAAAGTTCCCATTTGTCTCAGAAAAATAACCATTGAAACGTTCCTAAAATTGGAACCAACCGGTCACTATGTTTCTTGTAAAACGGTACAATCAAACTTTCATCCTCCACTGGGATTGAGAGAAGCATCTCTGTGACCACCGGAATGTTGATGGAGAGAGGCATCTCTGTGAATCAGAATTTGGCCGACATATACTTTCTTATTCAAAGAATAGTGACGGTTCACTTAAAAAAAAGGAATAACCCTTCCCGTAAAAGAAGCCAATCTTTATGTTTCAGAAAATTTTAAATGCAAACACCATGAAACCGCATCATTCGAATCCAGAATTTATTTTCCAAAATCAAAATGATAACTGCTTTCCCATTCTGTACTAATGAGAACGTACCCAGAAATATGCCTCATACAACCTAGTTGAGACAAAGATCGAACCCAATGTTGTAGGTAAACTTGCTTCCCAGATGATGCCATCCAAATTGGAATCGGTGCATTATCTCGTTGCCCAAATGATACTTAGTGAGTTTGGTTCCATTTTTTAGAAAACCAAAACTAAGTTAGAGATACTTTATCAAAATGAACGGAAGTATCTTATTGGCAGAGAACCACTCTTGTCTCATCTAAGAAATTGAGACAAGGCCATTTGCCGCGCAACAAACTGGTTGAATATCCCAACAACATTTACTACGACCTTCCATTGCTTTCCGTAACTCCCTGTATAATCACTATAACCGACAGATTTCTTGAAGCCATAAATGTCCCCAATTTTAGAAGACAACCGAACAGAGGGATGTGTCTCTTGAAGAGACTTGTTGTGTCTCATCAGTATCACTTTGTCCTTTCTCCCTTTCTTGTCCTTTCCAAACGTTAAGTCCTGCTGTGCACACGATGTTAAAACAGTGTGAACTTCTTTCAATCTTCCCTCATTTATATTCATTATTGAAAACCAACCTTGACTTAACAGAACCGCTCAAAGTTTCTCTTACTGTGGGATCAGTTCATCCTCCGTTGTCAGAAAAGTAATCGTCTAAAACTGTTGGAAATTTTGGGTAAAAAACGGAGGATGAAATAACACACAAAAGAAATTGTTGTACTCAAAAGCTTTCAAGGCTCATACGATTTCTTTTAGACGATTATTTCTACCCTCCCAATATCAATTGGCGATTGCAACGATGTGCGAAATAATGCCTTCAGGATACAATGAAAGCCCTACAACGTGAAAATTGGATTCAAGGTTTGCACCCTTGACCCAATCAAGAACACACTAGAAAGAATTCGATGATGCTTTAGAAAGAGAGAAAGTTGAGGTTGAATTGATTGTTTAGAATGGGAGAATGCCTTCACTATTTATAGGGATATTCATGCCTATTGGAGATGCCTCTTCACTTCCAAAAGACACATAAAGTGTCTATTGGGAATGGTTGTCTTTATGAACCATCACACCTATTAAAGGTGTCTCTTCATCTCCAACTAACATCCATTGTGTTTATCCAACACAGAACCCTTCCCCGTCATAGCGGCAAACCAAAATAGAAAAACCATTTTATTTTCTAAGATATTGAAAATATCCAACAAATCATTAATGGTAGGTAGATACAAATTAGACATTCATCGTGCATGCAAGGTAGTGAAATTATTTACATATATTTATATATCTCATATAAAAGCCGTACAATTTATATCTTTTCATACAATAAACATACTATATATATGAATTCGAATGATCTTCAAAATTTATCAGTAATTAGTAATAAACTTATATACATACTCCGTAGTAAGTTGAGCAATTATTTGGTAACAACAAAAATCAAGGTATTTCAGTAACATTCATGGTAAGAATTAATAAGGAAATTACGTGTTTGATTTGATTATGTAAGTAGCGGATTTGTTTTATTTAATTACCACTATCGCAAGGTGTCATGTTTGGACAACAAATCTAGACGTCGCTTATTGGTAGTAGAAAGAGTTTATAACCATGTGGTCACAAGTTCGATCCTCCAGCCTTAATTTTTACTATCCTTAATTACTGAAAGGCCAAAACAGGCTAGCCCGGAAGGCTTTATTCAGGCTCGGGCTAAGGCAGGCCAGGCCTAACAGGCTAAAAGGCCTAAAAACTTCAGCCTGGCCTAGGCCTGCTTTAAGACTGGGCCCGGCCTGAGCCATCTTTGATATGGGCCAGGCCAGGCTGGCATGGCCTTTTTGACACCTCTACGTGGCTTCCAACATTAGTGACCACTCTCTTGTACTTGACAACCGAGTCTGTTGATCTTTTGAAAACAACAGAGAATGATGGGAGATTCAGAGCGTCTGGACCTGCAGGCTGCAGCCAATTTGTTTAACCCGCAATTAATCCACCTTCATATTCTTTACAAAAAGAGATATTTGTATCTAACTGACTATACCCAATGGAGCACAGGAACGCTTGGTAATCACTTGGATGGACGTCGTATACCAAGCCCGGGTTTAAATCTTTGTCTGGTTCAACATTTCCAGCACCATGCTGGAATGAAACACTACGGAAGGTCACGCTGCCGTCTATTGTAGAAGCTCCAATAGTTGGAAACCAAGGTGCGAGATTATTGGCTGTGGAAGGACCGGGACCTTCATCCATTACAGCGGCAGAAACTAGTGCTCCTTTCCACCAAACGCCACAATGGTAACCGTATCCATATAATACGAAACTAGAAAATCCAATAATGATGTCACTGGCGTATCCTGACTCAGGCCACGGACCAGAATTTGTATATTCAGACCGAGAAAACTAAGAGTACGTGATGTCTGGATTTGAAAATGCGGATGGTTTTTCTAGTTTGGAGACATGCACAATGTCGATATTAACAGAGTGTATCATTAACCAAACCATTCTACACCACACAATGTTTACACAGAGATATGAAAATGACTCAACATACTTTACAATCGTGAGACCCATACTTGTCTTGTGATAAACCGACAAGATCACATACCATCACGTACAAGATATGTGTGTGAATAAGCACATGTACACCACGTGATGCAATAGAGGGAAATAGTTTTGAATGTTCTTAACCTGCACCACTGTATTGCAGTTATTACAAAATAAAGGTTTATTTGTAACATTAGACAATTGCAAAATATGACAAAGTCTTTGTAATGTTTGAAATGATGGATGTCCAAATCTTCTATGCATGAGGGCATTGTCAGTTGTTGTGGAGGTAAGAGCATGCTTGGAATTTTTGAAAGATAAGGGATATAGACCATTTCTATGTGGTCCTTGGAAAAGAATCTTCCCAGAGTTGAGATCCTTCACAGAAAATCCATGAGTGTCAAGAGTCAAGGAGCAGTTATTATTAGAAGTGAACTTGTGAATGGATAATAGATTGTGTGAAGACTGTGGACTACAAGGACATTATTGACAGAAAAAGAATGATCATGAACAATTTTACTAGAATTACCAATGCAAGTAATGGACATACCTTCACCATTTGCTGTGTGAATGACCTCTGAACCATCATATGGATTTGCTTCTTGTAGTTGTGATGAAGATGAAGCAATATTATGATTGGCACCACTATCAGCAATCCACTCTTCTTCATCAAAGATGTCAGCAGCAGCCAACATAGCACTAAGATTGGATGGTGGTGCTCTACCTTGATAGGAGAAATTAAGCATTTGTTGACAATTATCGGCTAGATGATTTGGACTTTTGCAAAGTTGACAAAGCTCTTTGTCGGGAACATAATATCCTCTACCTGAAGGATTTCTTGCAAACAATGATGTATTGGGAAATCTACCACCATGCTGTATGCCACCATGATAACCTCTTACTCTATAAGAACCTCCTCTGTGATTATTATATCCACCTCTATTTTCCATGAATGCCTTAACTTCTGATTCTAGATTAGCTTGTTTAATTCTCTCACTAATTACAACTTCTTCAATTAGCAGATTATTGTGTAACTAAATGCTAATAATAGGTGGATAACGATGACGCATTGAAGTAGAAAATGTAATATAATATGAGTTAAGAGCTTTTAGAGTGATAACAACTAATTCCTTATCATATATAACCTCTCCTGATGCTGCTAATTGATCTGATAAAGTGCGAATTTCATGAATTAGGGATGGAACTGATTTTGTACCTTGAGTAAGAGACAATAGCTTTGTACGAAGATCTAGCAAATCTGTCCTCAATGCTTGTCCATAATTTATGAGAGGTTGTTGATCTTGAGAAGTAAGCGATGACAGAGTCTAAGATTGTTGAATTGATCCACATAATAATAGTTGAATCTTCATCAATCCAGTCTAGGTACAACTGATTCTCAATTCCATTCATCTCGTTTCTCGGCGAAGTAAATTGAGGAGGACATGGATGTGAACCATCTAGAAAACGCATTAGCTTGTATTTATGAATCACCGTAGTCATCAGATTCTTCCAGGTACAGTAATTATCCTCTTTTAGTTTCAGATTAACAAATCCTGTGAGTTGATTGAGAGGAACATGAGAAAACGAAGTTGCGGTAGGATTCTCCGTTGATGTTGAAGCAGAAAATTCACCGATCATAAAAGAAAAATAATGATTGATGTAAAGAAGTCAAGAAATGAAAAAGAGACAATCAAGATCTGAAGTTGATACTCAGATGTAAACTCAAATCTTGAAT
Organism: Papaver armeniacum; assembly: GCA_023531295.1. NCBI lineage: Eukaryota > Viridiplantae > Streptophyta > Magnoliopsida > Ranunculales > Papaveraceae > Papaver > Papaver armeniacum. The sequence continues at coordinate 143,173 of JAJJWW010009262.1, forward strand.
GAAAAACAAGATTATGAACAAAGATTCTCTATGTGTGTGATGGAAAAACTCTAATGATCTTTCAAAGAAACAAGAAAGAAGATCAATTGATGTAAAAAGATAGCAGCATCGATTTGTTGAGGAAGAAGAAAACCCTAACCTCTCATTTCTGATACCATAACAGAGTGTATCATTAACCAAACCATTCTACACCACACAATGTTTACACAGATATATGAAAATGACTCAACATACTTTACAGCTGATAGACCCATACTTATATTGTGATAAACCGATAAGACTGTTACAGTCACACGTACAAGATATGTGTGTGAATAAGCACATGTACAACACGTGATACAATAGAGGGAAATAGTTTTGAATGTTCTTAACCTGCACCACTGTATTGTGTATCCTGCACTGCACCATTAAATATCTGGTTTATCATCATTTGTGAAAAGGATAAAGAAAGTAAAAGACATAATAAAATGGTAAAGAAAGTGGTGATAGATGGACTAATGATCGACATTGTTTGATGCTTGCCATGTATTCTTCATTTTCATCAGGTAGAAAATATAGACAATGCTAAATATTATAATATTGAAAAAATATTTTTATTTGATTATTTTGTAATACATTGTGATCAACTTGTATGTTTATTTAATTACTGAATTAACTAAGCTCCTACTAAACAACTAACATTCCCGAAGTCCCCAACACTATGGTAATTTACTGACCTTTCTCATTCTTGTTAAAAATCAATGCACATTCCTCTTAGTAAATAGTAAAAATTTTCTTCCAATCAAAAAACAATGGTAAAAGTCACTGATGTCTTCGGTTTCCGGAACTCGTTAGCACCGAATTTTTTCATCTGAAAAAAAGAAATGAAATGTCCATGCATGCAGTATGCAAATCATAAAAGAAATATCTAGTAAAAGTTTTCTTCTAATAAAAAATCAATGGTAAAAGTCACTGGTGTATCCGGTTTCCAGACCTCGTTAGCACCGAATTTTTTATATGAAAAAAGAAAAGAAATGTCCATGCATGCAGTATGCAAATCATAAAAGAAATATCAATTCATGTTGTTGCAGCAGGTGCGGGGTTTTAATCGAAAAGGCCTCGGTGCTATGTAAGGAGATCCTCAAGCTTATTAGGCACCACATGTACTCCTCTTATTCCATGTGGGACTATTTTAGCTATACATATGTGGTTTATATCGCGCCACATACTCCAACAATCTCCACCTTGACGAGATTAAACCATCTCACCAACCAATCATACTCCACCATATGATTATTGTCCGTATATGCTACCCATCGAACATGATTATTGTCACGACGCGCCTAGAAACCCTACTCCACCTTGAGTTAATGGGATATGTCCACTAACTCCACCTTGAGCATTGCCTTACTCACCTAGAACCCTGCTCCACCTGATTTAATGGGTACGACACTAACTCCACCTTGAGCGCTAGCTCTATCTTGGGCCTTGCCTGCTCCACCTTGAGTTTGACTCCACCTGCGCCCTAAACCAGGTGACATCTACAACCACTTCTATGTTCGGATAGTATCCCCTACCGTAGGCTCTGACACCAGTTGTTAGGATCTTCACGGACTGCTGGACCCTACTCCGGACCACCCATATAGCACAAATATTGTCCCCAACTTGACCACCTGTTGCAGCAGGTGTAGTATTTTAATCGAAAAGGCCTCGGTGTTATGTAAGGAGATGCCCAAGCTTATTTGAATAGCGTTTAGCGCGATTTTTGAATAGCGTTTCTTTTTTTGGATTCCATGCCGCATTCCACAAAATCATGGAACGTGGCTTGAAAAAAGTGTGGATGACACCAACTTGGAAGCCATTAGACTTGACATTCCACACTTTTTCCAAGCTTGGAATAGGTTGTATTCCACCCTAAGACTTGCTCTTAGGAACCACATGTACTCCTCTTATTCCATGTGGGACCATCCTAGCTATACATATGTGGTTTATATCGCGCCACATACTCCAACATCTAACACACTAAACGTCTAAGTATGAGAGTTACAGTAATCTTTCTTAATGATTACAGTAAACGTCTAGTACTGGTAGGATTCTGAAGTGATGATCTACCCATTTTAAATAGATGACAAAGAAATTTGTCTCATAGACGACGGAAGAACAACCACAATTTTTTGAACTATGACCCGTATAGAGGTTTTGGAAAATGTGAAATACCGTTTCAGGTTCGAATAATATTATAGATGGCTTCGGAGGAGCGTGTATCATTCTGGTGGTGTAAGAGCGACTACTTTTACACCTTATATTATTTTGGATTCCTGAAGAATTTGTTGAGTTTTTGAAAATATTTAGCGTTACTACCTTGAAAAGATATAGATGAGCACCTTTATGGAGTATTACTTCATAAAGGATTAACCTATAAGTCTTTATGAATGAGCACCTTGAAAAGATATAAATGAGCACCTTTACGGAGTATTACTTCATAAAGGCTTAACGTGAAATGGAGAGGTGACCAAATACACCACAAGCTTTTCGATATCAACCTATAAGTCTGATACCTTACGTGATCTAATATAGATAAAGAAAATCAAAAAGATAGCAATTCACAAGGTATACACTTGGTATATACTCGCTCATTTTCAAAAACTTCGTCTTTATTCCATTTCTATCAGTATCAAAATTATGTCCAGCTTCTCTGTTTATTTTTGTGTTTTTCAAATAAAGTCTCTAGTATACCGTTAAATATTTTATATTCATAAGTTCATTTTAAATGAAACCCAATTTAAATACTAAAGAAATTTACATAATTAAGGAAACAAATACATCCTTCATTCCTTTCAAGAAGTATATATTTGGCTCCAAAAATTAAATTCCTTATAAATTTTATATTCCATAAATTCAATATCTTTTAAATTCCATTTTTTATTCCAATTTACAATCCTCCAAACCTAATAATTTTATGTAGTTTTTAATACTCGCATTTTTATTAAAATAAAATAGGCAACTAATTAAGGGTAGTCAAGTAAAATAGTATGGTCTCCTTAATATTTTGACAAAGTCGAAGCGGACCAAGTTTTTTTAAATGGAGGGACTAGTATTAGTTCAAAAGCTAACACAACTACAAAGATCAATTCAAGTGTTGGATTATCGTTCAGCGTATTTACTTTTGATTATAACTAAAACGATAATTATAATTACCGAAATTAATGTAAAGAAATAACAAGATTTTGTTAGCGTTGATAAATTTTCATTTACTCGAATGCTTATAACAAAGTCCGAAAAAATTCAAGTTTTAAATTCTTGTAAGCAGATTTAGAGAAAATGGATTCATCCATCCCTCTTTGGTAACATATGGAAGCTATCTATGGGCATGTGGTACTTATGAAAATCTTCAATCAAGTGGTTTTAACCTAGCTTCTAAATGTCATTTCTGTGGAGAATCTCAAAATACTATGGATCATATTCTTTGGCACCGTAATTTCAGTCATATCCTCTGGAGTGGCTTGGTGGCATAAAATTCCCATCATCAAAAAAGTATAAAAGTCCCATCACCAAACAAGCTTGGACGGTGGAGATTTGGTCTACCAAAAGTAATTATAACTAACACACTATGGCGATCAACCCGAGTGTTGGATTACCCTACAATGTATTTACTTTTACTTTTATTTTTTATTTTAAAAAAAATTGAGTTTAAAGCCTAAAGGTTACTTTAAAGTTTAAACCTCAAAAAGGTCTACTATCTATAAGCCCAAGTACCTAGGTAACGAAAGAGAAAAATCCCCCCACCATGATGCTGACGAGTTTCGAACTCAGGTCGCTGGTATCATCACCCAACGACTTTACCACTATACCATGGTGACATCAACACTTTTAAGAATGGGCCCTAGCTCAGCTGGTCATCCCCGTTCCCCAAAGTTTCATGTGTTCCAGGAGGTCCCAGGTTCAAGCCCCAATGGCGTAATATTGCAGGAATTAACATGGAAGGTAGTGTTAGTTTGTCCCCCTTGTGACACAATTTCATTTTTTATTCCAATTTACAATCCTCCAAACCTAATAATTTTATGTAGTTTTTAATACTCGCATTTTTATTAAAATAAAATAGGCAACTAATTAAGGGTAGTCAAGTAAAATAGTATGGTCTCCTTAATATTTTGACAAAGTCGAAGCGGACCAAGTTTTCTTAAACGGAGGGACTAGTATTAGTTCAAAAGCTAACACAACTATAAAGATCAATTTAAGTTTTGGATTATCGTTCAGTGTATTTACTTTTGATTATAACTAAAACGATAATTATAATTACCGAAATTAATGTAAAGAAAAAACAAGATTTTGTTAGCGTTGATAAATTTTCAAAACTTCATCTTTATTCCATTCTGTCAGTATCAAAATTATGTCCAGCTTCTCTGTTTATTTTTGTGTTTTTCAAATAAAGTCTCTAGTATACCGTTAAATATTTTATATTCATAAGTTCATTTTAAATGAGACCCAATTTAAATACTAAAGAAATTTACATAATTAAGAAAACAAATACAACCTGTTCGCTGGTAGATTAGCACAACAACCTGTTCAATTAATGTAGTAGTATGTTGTTGGAGCTTAGTTTGTTAGGCTTCCAACTGGTTAATGTAATACTCTTTATCCAATAATAAAAAAAATAATTATAATTATAAAAATTAAATGTAAAGAAACAACAAAGTCTGAAAAAAAAATTCCAGTTATAAATTCCTGTAAGCAGATTTAGAGAAAATGGATTCATCCATCCATCTTTGATAACATACGGAGGCTAGCTAAAGGTATGTGCGGTACTGATGAAAATTTTCAATCAAGAGGTCTTAACCTAGCTTCTAAATGTCATTTCTATGGAGAATCTCAAAAAAAAAAAAAACTCTGGATCATATTCTTTGGCATCGTAGTTTCAGTCATATCCATTGTGCCTTGGTGGCATGGAAGTCCCATCATCAAAAAAGTATAAAAGTTCCGTCATCAAACAAGTTTGGACGGTTGCTGATTTCATTCTTCTGGTGGAGATTTGGTATCAAAAAAGTAAGACTGTTTTCTACATTTTGAATCCTTCCGTTAGTAAAATCAAAAGAAGAGTGTTGCAGTTCATTCAAGAGTGTAGCATCAATTTCCTAGCAGATTTTTTAGCATGGGCCTTCCGTTATGGGCATTTGTTTTTCTTTTTTGTTTTGGAAAAACGGGCCTTTGGGCTCTGTCTGTGTGGGCTCTTTTGTTGTAACATTCTCATTTGTTTTAAGGTGAGCAAAAATATTCAAATTGGTGGATTTTATCCAAACCAATCTGCATTTTTATGGGTGGACACGATCTGTTTTTCAGTGGATTGGGCGCATTTAAAATCGATTATTTTTACGGGTTGGACACGGGTAGAACATCACCCATCCGTTTGGCAGCCGACTCTTAGAATAATGTTTGTATTATACCTAAATGAAGGTTATCATATTAAATTGGTGGATAATATATACAGTTTGCTACTGGAAAGTATTGAAGATCCTCAATGTCGAAAAGTATCAATTCTGGATTGGTCGGAGCCTTCATATCAATAAATATTATAATATTGGTTGTTGGAAAGACATTTTGTTACTCTTGTTATAAATTACTTATATTTTAGTAACCTTAAGTTTTCAAACTAAGTTATAATACTCATGTTCAACATTTATCCTTTTTGGTTTATAAATTTTTTATATTCGCAAATCCATCCGCATCTAACCTGCTCATCTATTCACTCACGTGTGTCACAACCTGCATATAATGCATTGGACGTGAGTAAAAATCTCAAATCCGCCATTTAGATGGATTGAGTGATACCAAATCCGCATCCACCCATCCGTTGCTCACCCCAAGTACATATGGTTTCTCCATCAGCCAAAACGTAAAATTTTGATCGTGGTAATTATTTTGGTGTTGTGTGCCTGGTATTATTTTCGTCATATTTGGGTATTGCGTATTATTGTTTATTGTAGGTTCCATATTGTGCATAATATCTCGGCTTAGTAATTCCCCCAACACTATATCCATGGTCATTAGGTACTTATACTTTTTATAATCTGAATTTTCTCCTTCTCTAATCCTTTTAAAATATCAAATTCTTGAATGGTCACTTTTTCCACTAACTTCTCTAATGACGTACATCTGCGTTTGATTGCTCTTTCATTTATTTTCTTGATGTATTCGATTTTCTTGTTCAATTTATTTATCTCCTTTGACACTTATTTTGTTGTTTAATTCTCTTAGAGTATGTCATAAAATTCGTTAATTATGTTTACAGAGTCTCTTGAATTCTTGATTTTACCTTTGGAGTCGGATAATATTCATATTCCTACTGCCAAGCATCTTCTTGAGCTTCAACATATTATAAAACCCTTCATTTTCTTATAGCCATATTCTTTTAGGTTAATATCACCTCAAATCTATAGTTACTCTGATCTTTAAAATCCACGTTGATATGTTGGCTTTTCAAATCTTCCAGTAATATTTTGTATTGTGGAGTGCACATCCACTGGGAAACTTATTAATCTTCAATGTTGTATCGCTTACGAGTATAAAAACTTCTTAACATTAACATTATTTTTATTATTTGGTTTTGGAAGTTCAAGAAGGTTATTTGGTCTGGAAGTCCAAGAATTTGCATGATTTTTTTACACTTGTTGTTCATCTCAGCTTTCGGTGAATCTGCATGACACCTAAAATAGATAGTTACTGCACTTACAACATAAGCTCTCTTTGAATCTCCTTCGGTGATTATCAAAGTGCATTTGGCAGAGCGATGGCCTCCATCCTCACATGCATCCGCAAGTTTAGGAATATCTAAAAAAAATTATTTTTATACCATTACTAGTTTTGTTCAACTCTTCCGGAAGACTTTGTATTACTTAAGACTCTTCCACTGAAAGAATAAAGCCTTTGTACTAGTTTTTCCATGTGTTATTAATCTTTGTTCTTAGGGATATGATTTTTATCCTCCCTTTTCTAGAAAAACCTAAAAAAAATGATAGATAATTAATTTAGGGACTGTAAGTTTTGGGGCCCAGGTTGGATTCATTTACAGACCTTAAAATAGTTCTCGACAGATAATTGATTCCTGAATAACATCAATGACACATATCACTATTTCAGGCTATTTCTGAATGATGAACTTGAATCATGATTTGGTTCCGAACAATAAATTGTTCTCCACCGAATTTGATCAAGTATGAAAAAATGTTCATTAAGCTTAGTCATTATATTTAGAGAAATTCGTAAACTAAATAATTAGTTCTCGACTCGAAGTTCTTGTCTATGCAAGCTAGTCTAATTATTTATACGACAATCGTCTCCAAGATAATAAAAAAAAATGAACATAACTTGAGATAAGGGTGGTTCAGCTTTCACTTCTTTTGTTGATGATTTCTCCAAAAGCTTCGGTTAATGTTCGCCTTCAAACGGTAGACGCAAATGATGACAACAAGCTTGATATAACAACATTTCTGAGTTAGAACGAGCAATGCTCTAACAGTACAGTAGAACCTCTATATAAGCATATCAATGGGTCCTTATAATAGTACTCTTATGTAGAGGTCATTCTTATATAGAGTTTCACTTAGAAGAAATAAACGGTTAATTTTAACACATTTGTGTAAGAAAAACATGCAAATGAAATTATGATAAGCAAATATTTATCCAGAAGTGTTCACAATATTCGTTAGATTTCTAGTTATTTTGTTATGTGCGTAAGAACTAGGTTTAGTTTATCACAATTCATACAATCATCAATCGAAAACTCTATATATTACTATAATATCAAACTATTCTTATATGGAAGTAAAATGATTAAGATGAGACCTAAACAAAAATTACTTATTCCAAAAGTGAATAAAATTAACCATATCTTTTTATATATTTTCTTCTCATGAACAATTCGAATGAAAAATTCTTTGAAAGCATATTGGTTAACTTATCTATATCCCCTTCCCAGATGGTGACTCACTCTTCTTGAACAAAGTCCCAAACATCTGCGTTATAAACTATGCCACATTATTTTGATATCATCTGGCAACCTAACACCACTGTTCCGCACACTATCCGTACTACTTATTTAACCTTGATCAAATTCCTGTTATCATCCCTAGTTGGCAATTCATAGTAAAACTCTCTTGAGAAGTTTTCAAGGTTTTCTTTTGATTATCAAAGACTGGGTTCTGAAGGAAAACATTGATAAAAATCCACAAATGCTTCTTCACGGCATGTGCTTTTATATTAAAACTCTCTTTCTTATTAAAGTGATTCACCATATGGGTTGTGATCTGGTTAGTCAAATAATCAACATGGGTTCCACCCACGACAGTTACAATCCCATTCACACCGATATGTTCATTAATCAGTTCAGATAGATGTTAGTAATTATAAACAAGAAACATGCTCAGTTGAATTCAGGAGTATCAATTAAATTTTCCTAAGTATTATTATCCTGTTAGAATTGTCCATCGACACTGAGACCCACACAAATTTCCCATGTGTCACTGTTAACCTTTGTTTTTATCCTTGGAATAGTATAATGATGAGTATAATAGAGGTCAATATATTCTGAGAATGCGCTGACATCAACGTTTTCATCATTTAATTGAAATGTCAACTTGTTCCCAAAACAAACAGCCAAATCTAAGACTCTCTTTGCCATTGGTTCAATTACGTCCGGTTCATCAAGACCTGACATGCCGATAATTTCAAAATTGGGCTCAAAGATAACTTCGATCCACTCTCCATAACTCTCATCGTAGTAGTCTTCACTTGTGGTTTCCGCTTGCTGGAACATGTTGTTTGTAAACTCCTATATGACATGAGCAAAAACCAAAATTAGCACACAAATTGGATTCATTGTTACCCAAAATTCTGAAACAAATAAACTCATAAGATTTAAAAAAGTAGTAGTGAGAGGAATAGTTCATATCTTTGTATGCGTTTGCTTCCCATGAGAAATTCGAACAAAATTTTCTTTGAGAGCACATTAATTAATTTTGCTTGTATACCCTTCCCAGATGATGACTCACCCTTGATGAACAAAGTATCAAACATTTCATTTAGAAACTCGGCCACATTATTGTAATATTCAGTTGGCAACTTAACACCACTGTTCCACACGATAATCATATTCATTTCAGTGTCAAAGCTCACCTTTATAAAATTCCTTTAAACATCATGCATAGGTGTGTGCTCAACGATATTAACCATCAACTCATCAAAAATTTTAAGAAAACCAGGGGCGTATTCAATCTCCTTATGAACCAATTTGGGTCGTTCATATACCCATACAGAGCCATTAAGTTTGGTTGATGATCCTATATAAAAATCTGGAAATTGACATATATGTTCCATAATTGAACTTTGTATATACATATCTGTCATTTTTAATTGCTAGAACTAGAAGAGAGAAACAATCCTTGCATTGTTTATATACTTGTAAATCTAACCTCGCTTTAGGAAACCTTCAAATTTTATAAGATCATATGTCTCAACTTCGGAAGGTTTGATCTAAGAAACTAAAATATCCGAACTTGGGAAACCTCCAAATTCGAAACCCCAGATATATGAATTTAGAGCAGATCCAGTACCGACAAATACCTACATATATAAATACTTGAAAATTGAATATCCCTCCATGCCTGTAAACACAGCTCGTTTCTAAAGATTTTTAAATTTAGGTCCTAAATTTGTCTGTCGATATTGGGGTCTTGACTAGTTAAAAGATGACCACTTATTACGAAACTACCACACGCCATTAACACTAATAGCTCCTGATCACTTCGTTCTGTAATTAGTACCTCTTCCATCATCATCACGAGGAGTGGCGAATCCAGAGCCGTACTTTAACGGGTCATGTTTTGTTCTTGAAGATCAATTCCTGATATTAAGAATGCACACAACAGATAATGGGAGAGTATGAGAGTAAAAAACTCTGATATTCAAACTCATTAAAATATGAATTAAAAAGTTATTTTTCTGTCTATTAAAATGTTCTCACCGGCGAATATTTACATGCAGGAATAAAAATTCATCATATTATAAGAAATCGCATTTTTAACACAAAAGATACATTTTTGTGATTAACTTAGTACTAATGCACATAATATGTGTGTATTAAGTAAATATGTTAACGATAATTTTATGGTCGTTTCAACTTTTTTTTGTAATGCTTATACATTAACGGATATACTACTAACAAATATTTATATGTAAAGAGGAAAATTTATATCATTAGAGAAATATTTTATGCAAAAAATAATTAAAAAAATAGTTGTTGGATCAAATTAAGTTATTGTATATCTCAAACTTATATATGACAAAGTAAATTATAAATCGTCTATTGTAATAAATTGACAACAAAACTAGTTACTGAGATACATGTATGTTATAATTGCTTGTTTTATTTTGGCAAAAATTATGAAGATGTCATCTTTTATTTTATCGTCTTACGTATTATTGATACAGAAAAATTCAAATATGTAAAATAATAGAATAGAAATCCTATGTGTCAAGGTTAGGATAATGGTGGACAAAATCCACTCACAAACTTGACGGTAAAACTAGTTGCTAAGATATATGTGTGTTATAATAAATTGTTTTTTTTTTTGTTTCGGTAAAATATTATGAAGATTTTGTTTTCATCTTATCCACTTACACAATATTGATACACAAAAATTCCATTATTTAAAATAATAGAATAGAAATCTTGTGTGTCCGAGTTAAGCAAATGGTGGATGAAATCCGCTCACAAACTTATTAATCGCTTAAAACAAGATCTCAACTAGCTCATGCAAGTACTTTATGATACTAAAATTGGTAGAGTTATTTTGTAAATGAGTCGTAAGTTTAACATCTAATTAGGGTCTGGGTCGTTGAACATGCAGTTGATTCATTGGGGTTGTAGACTAACCAATGACCATTAGAAAATCGTTACGTGGCTATTTATGTTCGGCCAAACACCCTGACCTTCAGTAGACTAATGCTGACTGTTTGAAATTGTCAAACGTAGAAGAAAAACAATTACTATTTGGGTTATAAACTTACAATTAATCATATTTTTATAGATCAGTTTGAAGCATATCAATCATCCATTATGAGTCCAGTAAAATGAAAACCACCTCTAGAAATAAAAATTTGCAAAATTATCATCAAGAAGCACCATTATTTTATCCCGTATCACTCTACCAAACACTAATATTTTTCCACCACCATCAGCAATAATTTTTGATTCCAAAACCCTTGATTGTTTCTTTTTATCACAACATCAATTTCATTCAAGACCTGCCATAAGAGATTTTTAGTATGTTAAGGTTTGTACTTTGCCCCTTTCCACTTCTCTGGATTTGACGAAATTGGTACGAGCTTTGTATTGAATTTTAAGGTGATTTCATGGATTTGTATTGGGAAATAAGAAATTGAAATGTTTATATATTATTAATTTGTGAAAGATTTTGTGTTGAACACGAGTTGTTGAAATTGTAGGTCGAATTCATTTGACTATTACAATTAAATTCTTCTAGAATTTCTGAAACTACCAGTAATGTTAGTGGTGGTGGTGTATTGGAAAATACTGAGAAAGACCTACTAATATTAGAATGTTGAGTTTTATTACCACCAGAACTACTAGCAGTAGAAGAACTGCGAAGGAAGAAGAATTCTTCTTAGTGCAAAAAAAGTAGATGGAGCATTTGTAGAATCAAGAGTAACAGAGGAATCCTAAGATTTACTTTATAACCATTGTTCATGATGAAGTAATCTAGATCTTAGCTCATTAAACTTGTAAGGTATTTCACGGTGTTGAGCAGTAACAACAAAATGACCAGGAATTAAATCAGGATTCAACCCATTGTGAACATGTAAAACTATTGCATCTTCATTTAACACTCTATAATGTATAACTGCTAGATTATCCACAATCTCCTTGATAGAATTCTGAGATAGGATTATTACGTTGTTTAATAGAGTATAGTTGACGACGCAAGGTAGATTTTCGAGCTACAAACTGATCGTTTAACTATTTTTCAGATAATCCCATACTTGCATCGAAGTTGTTAACCCAAGAGTACCAGCAAAAACAGATCTGGTAAAAAGTTTCATTGAGACATGATAGAACAAAACCATCCATCGATATCCAAAAGAAATATTCAGGATTTGGAACCAGAGCATCATTCTCAAGAATTTAAGGAGCAGGAAAGTATAAGATCCATCTACAAAACGTAGAATATTGGTACTAGTGAGAATGGTATCAAGTTGATGTTTCTAAAGCTGATAATTGGTGTTATTTAGCTTGAACGACACAAATTTTGAGATGTTCTGAAATGCAAGAGTTATTAAGATTCTGCTGTTGTAAGGCTTGAATCTGATCTTTAACTAGAGTAATAGATTTGTAGAAGAAGTAAAGTATTGCGACTGAAAAGATGAATAAGCCACCAGGAGCAAGAAAGAGATGAGGATCAAAGTTACTTTTTTTTTTTTTTTTTTTTTGGAAAAGAAGCTAACCTCAGTACATATTAACGAGAAAACCGATTTAGGAAATCGGATACCTTACAGAGATTTTTCAAGATCATAAAGTAGTCATACAATTTGTAATATCTCCATCAATTCTTGCTTATAAAATCTACCCCTACAGATCTAAAAACAAATTCGGAATACCTTCACCCTCGAAACGGAGGTGACCAAACATCCACAAGGCGTTGACTGAATAAAATCCAACCCAATGTTCATCAAAGCATGTAAATAACATGAAATTGAGTTTTTTAATTTTAGATTCACTAATGCAATCAAGGTAGCATCAACCCAACTAGTAGTAACATGAGCCAAGACGTAACCATAGTGTCTCAAATCGTAACCATAATGTCTCAAATAGCATTAGTTATCTGAATCGATCTTTAGGTGTCTGTAAGGGAACGAATTGGTCGGCTGATTATGCATTGGAGATGCGGTAACAATTGTTGTAAACTGTGAACTTGAACGAGTTGATGTTGTCTTTGTTTTCAATCATAAACCTAAAACAAGTAAACCTAAGACTAAATCTTGATAAAGACTTAAACTAACATGAAAACGGACACAAATAAAAGTTACAGGAAATAAAAGGTACAACATTTGTTTTAAATTTTTCTCTGAAGATCATAATCTTCCAGGGAAGTGTACTATAAGATCATTGTCAGAGAGACGATACTATGTTATGTTCTTTGCCGGAAAGCAGTGAGCTCGCTGGAAAAATCGTCGGAGCGTCAGGGAAGACTACAACGGTTACATAAATAACCGGAGATCATCAGCATGGCCGTGAAGAAATTGGTCCGCCAAAATCTCATATATTTGATTCCTGCTAACATTACATACTAACAGTAACCTATTACGGAAGACTACAACGGTTACATAAATAAACAAAAGATACAAATTTAAAACTAAAACGAAAAAATATACAACAAAAACAAGTAACAAAGCCGATCTTGTTCGAGTTTCCGGAGATGAAACTAGAGCTTCTACTTGAACAAAGATCATCTCTGGAAACAACTATATGTAGAAATCTCTTATCTTCAAAAGAATGAGAAACATACCAACTCCAATCAACCAGAGATCATCGAAGATTAGAAGAAGCAGGGGGAAAACTCGCCGAAGAACTAAACTCAAGACTAAATATCAACTGAAAAATACAAAACCAAACACACGAGTGAAGAAAATGTAAACTAGCTTTGAGTGTTGATTGATCTGCTCAGATCTATTTAACACTCATTTCGTTTCAGAAAAAATTATACTTTTACTTTTTCGTTTTTTGCCCTAAAAATAGGCTAAATCAAAAAAAATATGTGAAAGTATCACTCTTCCTAGAACATATGTAGCATTTTTTGTTTGTTTGTTTGAAGCATATAGTAATATATTTTTTGGTACCGATAAAATCGGGTCACCCTGGTTTTTGATCTCCTAATCTACTTTAAAGAACACCTTGATATTTTGGGCCCGTCAGTTCACTTCAGCACTGGATGATTAGGCCCCAAAACAAGTTAACACCAGCACGGTTGACAAACGGGCCACATGTCAGCACCAACGGCTACTATTCTCAACTCTCGAGTCAGAAATTCAAAAACTCAACGTGGGTCCCATAAAAACCCATCAGAGACCCGTTGTAGTGGGACCCACTCAGTCAACGTCCTACCAGGCTACCACCAACTCCTCCCCATTATGAACCAAAATCAAAATGCCTTCCATTTCCCCCCCTCCCACCTTCTGATGAAATGAAATTTGAATAATAATATTAACCCTTAGATTCTCTTAATCAAATCTCCTTTCTTTGTCTCCATCTCCTCCTCCTTCTTCTTCTTTGATTAGTGTTGCTGTAAAAGCCATGGCGAGAAAAAAACATTTCGCCCAAAGGTACACACCTGGAGGTACATCTCTCTGTCTTTTTTCTTTTAACTCTATATAAAGCTTGATTTTGGTATTTTATTGATGATTTTTTTTCCAGAAACCCTGATTTTTTTTTGTTCTTTTCACATTTTTGTTACAGGTCGTCAACAACCACCACCAGCAGCAAGTTCTAGTTCTGATGCGGTACTCTCTCTCTCTCTCTCTCTCTGGGCCTCTGTATCTTTCTCTGTGTTTCTAAGATTCAATTTTCGTTTTTAGGGTTTCTTTTTTTGTTTTGATTTTTTGTGTTGATGTTTTTGTTGTTCCAAGGCGGCTAAGAAGAGGTATAGACATAAACCAGGAACCAAAGCTCTTCAAGAGATACGAAAATTGCAGAAGAGTATTGATCTGTTATTGCCTAGAGCCCCATTTGTTAGAATTGTAAGTATGAATTTTGATTTTGTGTGAAATTTTGATTTTACAGTTTTACTTAAGTTGCTTTCCAAGTGTTTGTTTAAATGCTTGAATGAAAGATTTGGTTTGTTTTTGAGTAAAATGAATCTGACCTAGAATGTGATTTATTTGGGTTAGTTAGTGTTCTGTGGTTTGATTTTATTACATGGGTGTGTGTTGTTAAATGTTTTCTATTGTATGTTTGTGTTAGGTGAAAGAGATCACAGACAATTTTAGTAAAGAAGTTAACCGCTGGCAAGCCGAAGCCTTAACAGCACTTCAGGAGGTATTTTGGTCTTTTAAACTTTGCAAGTTATTCATTTATGGTGTATGTGCACATTCATTGCATCGTGCTTTACTGTTGTGCTGTCAAATGTGATACAAAATTGTATCTGTAGTTGCTATGATAGGTTATGGTAGAAGTGCTTGTGAAATCTTTAATGTAAATCACCTAGTACCCGTAGCATCATAGAACGTAAAGACTACAATTACCTAAACAGATGTGCTCAGACTGTTTTGTTTAGAGTTAACGACAGGGCTTAGACTAGTATAGATGATTTAGATTGACGAAGCGCTATGGATTATGTCAAGTACAGGTCACTGTGACTCAGAAGTAGCTGAATGTGCAACCCTTTTAGTCAATCACAACTAGAGTACCTATTTTTCCAAAAATCTTGGACAGGATAGACCATTTTTTTCAGACTAGTACAAAAGGGAAGATAACGATTGAAGATATAATAGCAATTTTTCCTTTTTCTAAACATTCATTTAAGAATGAGATTAATGGAAGGGAGCAGGAACTCTTTAAGTTTCCCTTAGATATCTCTTGAGTAGGTCTAACGGCATTCAGTTCAAAATATTCAACTTAAATTGGTAAAGTGGGGTTCCAATTACCAAAGGTCAATCACGTTGTTTTAATTAGACAAGAATCTTTCACCTAGAATATGTTGTAAACCAATCATGTGAACCCTCTAACTTCTCCTCAGATGCTTCCTATGTATTACGTGTCTATATGTAAACATTTCCGTGTTTGTTCAACTGTAGGCAACTGAAGCCTTCCTGATTAATACATTTGAAGATGCTCAGCTATGTGCTATCCATGCAAAACGTGTGACCATCAGTAAGTTTGAACTCTGATATGGAGGATTTCTCTCCATAGTTCCTTTTTAAATTCTAAGTCAATTTTCATGACATATAATGCTCTTCATCCTCGTGTGTGTTTGCTTCTTCTCGCACATATAAATGACGTGTGTAATGTAGTTTTTAACTGTTGTATCTTGAAGAATTCTCTTCCATTACAGATGTTAGAAATTTCAAAACTGACACTTTTTGTTGAATACGACAAGTAATAAAAGACTCAAAATATAGTGAAATCCGTGATGTTGAAACCTTCCTCCACGCCTTTCTGTCATCATGCGAACAACCAAATAGCTCTTTGCTTAATGCTAAATGCTAACAAGCGTTTCTAGGTTCTTCTCCTTTTCCTTAAAGTAACGAACAACCTGAAAACATTTTTTGAAGTTCAAACCATGGAGGAAAGAGAAATGCTTTGACTGTACGACCTAAAGTTACTCATGATGAGTAACATTGTTCTATCTATTAGTTATCCTCCATATTGTTAAATCCTCATAACTGAATATACATGCATAGATTCCTCAGTTTCCATTAAGTTTATCTCCGGTAGAAGGAAATATTCTGTTTACACAATGCACCGCATCCTCCATCTCAACTTTCTTTAATCAGCATTATCTTTCCTATTTATAAGTCGCCAGTAAAGCTCTCTAGCTAAAACTATGTTAGATCTGCCTCTTTTGTGTGATTAAAAGACATGTAGAATGTAGTTTTTAACTGTTGTATCTTGAAGAGTTCTTTTATGTTACAGATGTTATAAAAATTAAAAAATTGCAATTTTTGTTAAATACGGCAAGTTATAGAACCCTCATAATGTATAGTCAAATCCATGATGTTCTTGAAACCTTGCTTCATGCCGTTCTGTTATCATGCAAACAACCAAAACAGCTGCTTTGCTTAATGCTGCTTTGCTTAATGCTGTTAACAAGCTTTTACTGGGTCCTCTGAAACATTTTTTGATTTTCAGACCACAGAGTGTATGACCTCAAGTTACTCATGATTAGTAACTTTTTCCTGTCTTTTGGTTATCCCCACATTGTCAAATTTTCATGTGATTGAATATAGTTGTATAGATTCCTCACTTTCGGTTAAGTTTATCCCTGGGAGAAGGACGTGTTCTGTTTACTGGATGCATGTGATGCGCTCAACTTTCTTTAATCAGCATTATCTTTCTATGTTTGAGGTCTCCAGAAGTGCAACTGACGAACAAGTGTGCCTTCTCCTCCTATGTTGTGGGCACAAGCTCTCTAGCTAAAATCGTGTTATGGCTTCTTGTTTTTGTGTGATACTTAGAATTGTACAAATACCTTATCTAGATTTAGGGGGATAGGATAAGCTTCTTTTTTTTGTAACGCATTTATCCCTGTTAATGTTCTGTCTTTTAGTTATCCTTCACGTTGTTAAATCTTCTTGTAATTGAATATAGATGCATAGATTCCTCACTTTCCATTAAGATTTTCTGTGGGAGAAGGAAATGTTCTGTTTACTCAATGCACGGCATCCTCCAGTTCAACTTTCTTTAATTAGCATTATCTGTTCTATATTTGAGGTCTGCAGTGAAGCTCTCTAGCTTAGACTATGTGTTAGCTCTTCTTCTTTTTCGTGATATTTAGAATGGGACGAATACCTAATTTAGATTTAGGGATAAGCTTCGATCATGACATCCTATTCAAGTTTCTAATATAATCCTACTTCTTTTGTGTAACGCATTTGTCCCTGTAATTATTCTCTTAATACCATTCTTGTAGTTTGATATTTGCTGTTTCCGTTCAATAAGAAAACTCTGATCTCGAAGAATATAGCTGGCATTATTTGATATTTACTTTGCTTTTGCTGCAGTGCAAAAAGATTGGCAGCTAGCAAGAAGGCTTGGTGGGAGAGGTGGTCAGTATGGCTCACAGCCATGGTGAGAGAGCTGCATCAGCCACAGTCTAACACCTATGTGCAGTTTTCAAGCTCTGACATTAGTATTGTGTTGTTGGTATCATATTGGCAGTAAACCCCTCATGTGTGTATGTCTAACTTAACTAGGATTTAATCGAAAAGTCTTAAGAAGCAGGTGGTAGGTAGTCAGATTAAATTTTTACTGTGTATAACAGAAGATGCTTGAAATGTCTCTCTGATTCATTGATGCAGTAGCAGCCCCCTCCTGTGATTGAAGAGGGAAACTAGTTTGAATGGTTCAGAATTTCAGATTATCTTTTCAGTTTTTTTATGCTGTTGCTATTTAATGATTTCAGTATCTGGTTGTTTATTTGGATTTTCGCGAAACAAATATTGTGCACCAAAAAATGTGACTCCTTGTTTGACAAGGTCTCACTCAGCACTATGGTTTTAGAACTTCAGTTTTAGAACATTGTACTCCAGTGCCAGGAAGACCAGCATGTTATGCCTGTAAACCAGAATGGATGCGAACTTTGGCCCAACCTTAAAGTTTGCTTCTGTCTGAGTCAACCCCTGACTCGGGCCGAGTCAGACCGTTTGTTTTCCATTTTGAATCAGATCTGACTCGACCTCTGATTCAGACATGACTCCCGACTCGGACCCATTTGAGTCAGGTAACAAAATACTCCTGACTTGTGGGATCAAACCACTAACTCACATATTTTTGAGTCAGATGAGTTAGATCCAACTCAAAAGAAATATATCGAGTCAGATCCACATGAGTCAGGTGATTTCACTCAGATCCAGACGACTCAATTGAGTCAGGAGTAAACAAACATGGTCCTAGACTAGAATCAGGTTACAAGAAACTCTCTCCTTCCGTGCTCCCTAGATTGCTTTCACAACGACTAGAAGGAAAAGAGAAATCAACTCTCTCCTTCCGTGCTCCCTAGATTGCTTTCACAACGGCTAGAAGGAAAAGAGAAATCGCGGACATGCAAATGAATTTGTTTCATAAGAAGTGATACTTTTACTTTTGCAACTTAGGCAAAAATGAAAAACAGAAGTATCACTTTTGCCGAAACGGAGACTAAGCAAAAACTTTTCATTAAAAATTAGCCTGCGGATCAACTCCATGTCTGCCCAACGCCGATTTCCACTTCCCTATGCGTATTAATTTGGGCACTCACTAAAACATCTTAGGCACTCTTAAAATATTTAATACCGAGTTTACCCTCATAATATCTCACAAAAACAAATGAAGTCCCTAGAATAACCAGAATCTCAACATTTAACCACTCTCTTCTCTCCCGACTATTACACTACTGTTCTAGGGTTTGATCGAAGGTGATGGGCGGTTGGCTTGCTCCTTCGGAGTGGGATGATAAACCAATCCTGAACCCTGAAAATGAACCTCTGGTGTTATTCATAAAGAAGAAAAGGCAAGAAATGAAGGAAACAGCAAAAGGGATTTCTGAATATTCAGATTCTACTCTTTACACAGCATATGCAAGTATCTGCAAAAAGAAAAGACCTGTCAGAACCCAACTGGAATTCATCAAGATTAAGTATAGATTGAATGCCTGTATTTAATTTTTCCTCATTCTTGATTGATTTATTGGTAATAATAATATAAATGTTGTTTTTTTTTTTTTTTTGTAGGGGTATAGGACAGTGGACTCTGAAGCTGTGCAAGGGATTTTTCAAGACGAATTCGGATTGTTCTGAGCAAGAAGATGATGATGAAGAAGAAGAGGGTTCCTCCCAGAAAGGTGTGTTTATGATTATTAAAATTGTTATTAGAAATGGAATTAGCATTTGTGAATTTGTATTTATCTTGTGAAATTGGGTTCATGGAATTCTTTGTAGGAAAGAGAAGTAAAGGAAAAAAGAGGTATTTGCCGCAGAAGAACTCGGTGGCTTATGCTTTGTTGATTACCCTTTATAAGTAAGTGTACCAAATTGAAATTTCTCATTTTATTTAAGTTTCTTATGATGTAAAAATGTCTAAGAATGATTCCGATCAATGATTTTTGACATGCGGCAGGGAAACGTTAAATGGGAAAGAATACATGAAGAAACAAGAACTTATTGATGCGACTGAGGCGAGTGGACTTTCAAGGGTGCCGATTATGTATGTACTAGCAATGTATTGTTGTTTATCTGTTTGTTGCTTGAAAGTTGAGTTTGGTTGATTTTGAAAGTGAATTACTTGACTTGTAGGCCAGAGAGGGGAAAAGGCAAACCTATGCTAGGTGGAAATTCAGGTAACCAGTGGTATACTGGATGGAGCTGTATGGGCGGACTGATAACCAAAGGATTAGTTATCAAGGCTAGTAATCCAGCTAAGTATGAAATCTCAGCTTTGCCTTCTTCTTACTTGTTTATCGGCAGAGTTTGTTTTCAATCTTTTTTGAACTTGTACTTGTCTGCTAGAGTTCCCAATTGTCTTTCCATCCTGTGTGGCGGAATTGATTAGAGTTACCTTAAAAGGATTACGACACTTGTTACTTTGAAACTGACTCAACAATGTCAGTTATGTTTTTTTTCTTAAAATTGTAGGTGTCTCGGACTTTCTATAAACTGACAATTCCAATTTGTGTCTTAGAGTTTTAAAAACTTGAGTTAATGCTGCTTGGTGTTTGATGCTGAATTGAATCTCCCGACTTATTAATTTTTAAATAGAATTCATTTGAAGGTTGAAGTTTGTTAAGATTGGTTATGGCTGTATATTGATTCAACCTATTAAGATTCAAGATATGAGAAGCAACTATAATTTATTATCTTCAGTATACAAGATCGTAAATAAAATGAGCAAGCTGTGGTTGTTTGTTTACTTTTTGATAAAGAAGCATCCGTTAAAGCTCTTGATTTTTCCTTTTGTCTAGGTACATGTTAACCCCGGAAGGCGTGAAAGCTGCCCAGGAGTGCCAATCAAAAACCATCCCCTTTTCTGATGAAGAAGTTACATTGGATTCAAGCAGTCAAGACTCTCAAGAGAAATCAGTTACATTAGGAAAGGTTTCTCGTCCATACTCAAGCACCTGCATTGTTGAAGATATGGGTACGCTTTTGTCATAGTTTTAATGAAGTTTAAAACACTTATTTACTAAAAATATTCATATGGGCGTACTGTAGCTGCTGCTTTACAGTCAATTTAATGAAACAATATTCTTGTGCAGGTGTAGCACGTGTTCCAGATTATTCATGCCGTGTTGATTCAGCACCGCATGGTTCAGGCTTACAAGCTTCCTCATCTTCTGTATGTGTAAAGAAGTAATAATACATGTTGAGAGCAGTCAATTAGATGCGCACTTGTTTCAATATGACTCATTGTTGACTAGTTCCCCCCATAGACACTAATATTGTTTATGTGCAGAAATCATTCAGTTTTGATGGTCTAGGTGGCAATATGAGTTCCTTAATGACGCCTCCATTAAAATTTGGGGAGAGATTTAAGGATGTCTATAATGTGATCTTGATATTGGATGATCGAGAGCATTTCACTAAGAATAATAATTGGTTAGTTATCTGACTCTTGTCTTGTGATTTGACATATCTTTGTCAATTTGATATTGGTTATTCTGCACACTATGTCTGTTGCATTTTAAGTGTGTATGAGTTAAGCTTGTGCGTTTGTTTACTATTAAATTTTCTTCTTTCTCTGATTTGCAGGGCTAGGTCGAAAAAGACTATTCAGAATGTAAGCTCTGAGTACAAAATTCAAGTAGAGGTAAGTCATGATGAACTTTAGAATCACTCAGGTTTGATTGAATGTTTCTTATATAAAGGTCGCAAACTTTCTGTCACTTCGAACTTTCTTATATATGTAAAGGGATTTCTTAAATATGGACTTGATAGATTAAATAGAGGACAGTGTGCATGTGGCGTATTAGATGTTAGTGTGATTATAAAACAAAATAAATCAGATATTAATCTGAGTAAAACATATGTTGGCTATCACAAGGACCTGGATTCGTGTGCAGAGTTGCATACTTTTAGATTTTAGGGAAAGTGGATTATAATATGTTAACAAAACTTAACTAGTTGATACTTAGCACCATGTGTACCATGGCAAAGAAAATTTATTGCATTAAACTCATCAAATTCTTCGTTAGAATCATCCACGTCCACCTGAATATCAATAAAGATGCCTCATCTGCAACTAATAAGTCATGGGTTTTCGTACTTTGCAAAGTAACCTAATTTGCTTTTCCATTGTTGCATTTATCACTTATTGAGATTGACATTGTTATCTTGTTGCTGTCGAAGCCTCTTTAAGTTGTTCATTGAGCCACCCAAGCTGGTATCAGTGTCTGTTTATATTTATCTGTCCGATTTTCTAGTTGTAGAAATGTTTCTTCACCTTCTGTAGTTGGTATCCAGCAAATTTTGCAGTGTGGCTTTGGTTGTCGCTGATGATTGTTTCATATGCTACTTCAGGTTAGACGGTTACCTGTTGGTGATGCAATATGGATAGCTCAGGATAAGAACCTTGAAAATGAATTTGTCCTTGACTTTATTGTAGAGAGGAAGGAAGTTGATGATTTACGCATGTCAATAAAAGACAGTCGATATAAAGATCAGAAACTGCGGATCCTGGTATGAATCTTTGTTTGAACTGTGTGTACCTTTTTTCTTGTGGAGTCAGTGTTTAACTTTTGGTGCTTATGATCGTAGTATATTTTAGAACACCCTCAGTGATGTTAACAAGTCCTTAGTGTTGGTCTTTCGAAAGTCAATCTTAACAATCACTATCATTGAAAGAAAAAGAAAAATGGCGTCATCCAGAGTAGTTTGTTGTTTGAGGAAAATTCTTAACAGTGGTTCCTTAACCTAGCGCGCATTAGTGCTCACAACCTTCAAGATTGTGATAAACACTGTAGAGGTATTGCATATTGACAATAATATAACTGCAACTATTATAAATCTAAAAACTGATAATGATTATGGAAATCTGAAATCTGATGGCGTAAATTTTCGATAGCCATTCACATAATGATTGCGGAATTACAACTAAAGTGAACATGACAACTGATAAAACAACTAAAATGTAACGAGTGCTCTCAACCTTCAAGATGTTAGGCTAGTTACTTAAAGTTTGATAATTCATTCAGGATTTTGTAGTCTCTGAAGGTTAGCCTAGGTTGACAATAAATTGTATTTGTATTTTAGTTTTGTTTGTGGGGTTAGAATTCCAATGATGGCTGGCTTGAGTTCCTACCTGTCGTTGTATTTGTATTATACTTATCCATTCTTTGCATTAGCGAACTTTGTTTCTACTATATGTACTCTTAACATGTAAAAGTTATTTTCTAGAGATGTGGAGTTAAAAGCTTATATATCTGGTGGAAGGCGATCCAAATTTTATAGAAGCAGCTGAAGCCATCAAAACCGCTGTAAGTGTTTATTAGATTCTTTATACCGTTTACAGGTTGCGGCATTTGATGATTGTGTTTATATTTATCAAGACTGTTCAGTAGATTATTATTTACATGAGTCTGACTGATGAGCAGTATGATGTGCTCAACGAAGGTGTAAGGTAGTTTCACTCGTCGCTGTATTTCCTTCTTCTCCTACTACTTGAGTTCAATGCGGCTCTGAGCTCTCCAGGTCCATGTAACAGACTGACTAGTACTGCAAGTGGCAGAGTGTTGATTGAACTGTAAGCTTATATGTTTATCGGAATGATAAGGTGCTTCGAAATCATCTATAAGTAGTTGTAGTTTCTAATATGCATGCGGTACAAAAGCATAGCATTTACACGTAGAAGTAGGCCTCTTTCAGTTATCTGTTTTCCTTCATCTGTTTCAACAAGGCATGCGTTCTTTGAGATATACCGAGTTCTTATGAATTTCCGAATGCCTTAAGATACAATTGCCACCAAAATTAAAAGGCTAGAGTTACCATAAAAGAAACAAAGGTATATTCAAGTCAAAGTGGCTTTCTGGATTTTGGCTTTGTTTGCTTAAAAAGGTTACCGGGATTCTAAACGTCAATGAAGCTAGTGTTCAGTAGTATCACTAGTATGTAGACCATTGCATTCTCCACTGTGTTAATGATCAATGTGCAAGTTTACTATTATTAGTATTACCCAGTTTCCTTATATTGACTTACCCAAAAGAACTCAGTCGATCTGACACATGACTAGTTTCTATTTAGAATAGCTGTAATTTCATCCTCGCATAATCTGTTTTTCCTCTTCTTCTTCTTCTTCTTTTTCGTTTTTTTTTTTTTTTTTTGTTCTTTTTATTTCCAGTTTAACCTTACCAATATATTGCAGCTTTTTGTTTTTTAATGAATGAGACTTTGTGTCGCTTGCAGTTGTTTCACAACGGAAATTCTGGAAGGTTTTGATGTTCACAGAACGGCCAATGGACCAGAAACGCTAAGAAAATATGGTTATCTTACACAAGCAATAGCACATTATTACATGGAGAAAACTCGCGATGACACGGCAAGAAACAGTGGAACTTGCCCTTCGTATAGTGCATTCATTAAGAAGTGTGAAGATCTTGAAAAAGTAACTGTCAGTGACTTATTCGGTACCCAACTCATGCAGGTATTTACTCCCTTTACAGACTTAAGTAGAAGTGTAGATTTGTAGAACATGTAAATTCTGCATTGGAAGAATTATTATCCTTCCTCTTCCCCTAAAAGGTGATGCAGGAACATATTTCTTTTGTTGACTGTATTCGACTGACGGGGGGGACCCAAGGTCTTTAAAATCGAGCAAATGATCTGGTCGTTCCCACAAGTCATGGCTTTTAAATTGTCCAGTCACCTTTCTTTAAGTTGTGTCAGAGCACATACCTCGAGTGCCAGGCTTGTTATGATGCAGGAGCATCCTCCCCTTGCTGACTGGAATCCTACTGGATTGACTAGATCCCTGGGTTGTGGAGTGAAGGGATTTGTGTGGCCTTTCCTGTCAGTCGTCTGATTCACAATTCTGTATACTCGAGTGCATTTTTGTTTTCTCAATTTTTATCTCTCTGATCTTGGTACATTTGTACAATCATACATCATAGAGTAACTTATGATGACTTCTATCATTGCTCTGGTTTTTTCTTTTGCCAAACATCTTGCATATCTTAGTTAGGTTTTCAATGATGCAGGTCCCTCAGGTTACTGAAGAGATTGCTCTAAGTGTTCTGGATTTGTATCCAACAGTTCTGTCACTTGCTCGTGCATACTCCGTTCTTGTGAGTGCTCATCCTATTTCCGCTTCTTAATGCGTCTGTAGAATCATCCTTTTTTTTTTTTTTTTTTTTTTTTACAATGCACTATGTTGCGTTCTTTGCTGACATGAAGGATAATACTTACTTTCATCTCTTTTTGTAATCTGGCGTTATTGCAAAATTCTAACTTGTCGTTCTTATACATCGTTACTGAAGGATGGCAATGTTGAGGCACAAGAGGAGATGCTGAAGAAGCAGAGTAACAACCTGATCAGTGGACCTGCTAGCAGGAACATATATCGGCTAATTTGGGGTGATTGAAGGATACAAAGCCAATGTCTTCGATATATCTCATAGCGAAGCGTGATTTTTTATTCTTATTTAGAGTGTACATATCGTTTGTATAAAACTGATCACGTAGATTCTGATATTCATTCATGACAAAAACCATCAATAAAAATTGCAACAATTTTACTACATTCCTTCAGTGAGCATGTTCTAGTTAAATCTTATCAATGTTTGTTTAGAAGCTTCATGGCAGTGAATAATATATTCCCAGTGCTGTAGAAATGCGCCACTCCTTGCCTTGTACTATGACAGGCTATACAGTGTAGAGTTGTCGAAATGTAATTGCAGAAGCCTAACTCCAGTGCCAGAGTAGGAAGACCAGCGCGTTATGGCCGAAAACTGACTGGGGAACCTTTGGCCCATCCTAGTCAGTTTTATCTCTTTATATAACAATTCTTTCCATTTCATGAAAAATGATATTTTACTTTTTCATTTCACATATTAAACGGATCATCGGAAATTAGTTTGCATCTCCATGTAAGCTGCCATATTTCAGGCCACTTCTCTGGATACTTATTACTTTGGCCACTCACTAAAATATCTTAGGCACCCTTCAAAAAATTTATACCGACTTTACCCTCATAATATCTCACAAAAACAAATCAAGTCCCACCAGCAGAGGATAACATTTCCTTCTCCTTCCTCCTAAAACCCTTAAAACCATCTTCATCTTCTTCTCTGCTCCCAAAACCCTTACCAGGGTTCCCTTCTCAGTTCTCGGTCTTCTCCATTAAAATCATCAATCAAAGGTAAGTAAATTCCATTCCTTTACTTTTAATCTATGTTTCTTAATCTCTTCTTCATGTACTCATCATCTCAGTAATTTCAAAAAAAAAAAAAAAAAAAATGGATTCAAAAATCTTATTTTCTTCATCATCAACACCATTATCACTTGTTCTGTCATACCCATCTCTAAAACCCAGACTTTCTGTAAAAACCCATGTTTCAATTTCACTAAACAACACTTCAAAGACACAATTTTTGGGCCAAACTCTTGAAAAAAAGATTGGGTTTTTGAGTTTAAGAAAACCCCAATTCAGGCAAGTGATTACTGCTGTTGTTAAGAGAAGAAAGGAGTTACCTTTTGATAATGTTATCCAAAGAGAAAAGAAACTTAAACTTGTATTGAAGATTAGGAAGATATTAGCTGGTCAGCCTGATAGGATTATGTCACTTAGAGATTTGGGTAGGTATAGAAGAGAATTAGGTCTTACGCGTAAACGTCGTTTCATCGCTTTGTTGAAGCGGTTTCCTGGTGTTTTTGAGATTGTTGAAGAAGGTTGTTTTTCGTTAAGGTTTAGATTAACACCAGAAGCTGATAGAATTTACTTAGAAGAATTGAAAGTTAGAAATGAAATGGAAGGATTGCTAGTCATTAAGTTGCGTAAATTGTTGATGATGTCGTTAGAGAAACGGGTTTTGATTGAGAAGATTACACATTTGAAGGCGGATTTCGGGTTACCGATGGAGTTTAGAGATACGATTTGTAATCGGTATCCTCAGTATTTTAAGGTGGTGGAGACGGAACGTGGTCCTGCGCTGGAGTTGACGCACTGGGATCCGGAGTTGGCGATATCTGCAGCTGAGATTGCTGCAGAGGAGAATGAAGCTAGAGAGATAGAAGAGAGGAATTTGATTATTGAAAGAACACCGAAGTTCAACAAGGTGAAGCTGCCTAAGGGTTTGAATCTATCGAAAGGTGAACTGAGAAGGATATTGAAGTTTAAGGAAGTTCTCATATATCTCCGTACGCAGACTTCTCGGGTTTGAAGGCTGGTACTATTGAGAAAGAGAGGCATGCTTGTGCTGTTATTCATGAAATGTTGAGTTTTTGTGTTGAGAAACGGACACTGGTAGATCACTTGACGCATTTTAGAGAAGAGTTCAGGTTTTCGCAACAGCTTAGGGGAATGCTGATTAGACATCCGGATATGTTTTATGTGTCTCTGAAAGGAGAAAGGGATTCAGTATTTCTCCGAGAAGCTTACCGTGATTCTCAATTGATAGAGAAAGATCGGTTGTTGCTTATCAAAGAAAAGCTTCGTTCACTTGTTGCTGTTCCTCGTTTTACAAAGAGAGGTGGGCGGAGGGCTGATAAAGCTGACGGAGATGAGGATGAAGAGGATGAAGATGAAGAAGATAGTGAGGAGGATGAAGAAGGTGAGGAGGATTGGTCTGATGTTGATAGTCTATTGGCAAATGAGGATGATGACAATGATGATGATTGGAGTGATGAAGACGATGACGATGAAACACCACCAGATTTTGATGATGGTGATGGTAATGTGAGTCTTGGAAAGATTAGACAAGTTGAGAAACGAAATACGGATGATAAACCTCTTGAACCAATGTACCCAGATGGTCGGGCAAGAGAACGGTGGTAAGAAAAAGAGTGCTTTGAAATTTTGCACTCAGCTGATGAACTCTGAAAGCGAGGAGCAATCAGTACCTCATGTGGATGAAAAAGTCTCTCCTGCCTTAATATTTATTTGAAAAACAACCCAAAAAGTTGTTCTTGAGAAGGTATATATCAGTCAGGTAATCGAATCTTTCTCCGTGCTGTTATGATAAAACTTGTGTGAACGATTGATTCAACTCCATTTTGAATTACACTGTAATCTATTTGGTGTGTGTATGAAATAGAGTTTCTAGTGTTGTTAATCTTTTGTTTTCCAGTATCTTTCATTGTGCATGTTTTTGTCTCTGTTGCTGTTTTCTCAGCTTGTCAAATGAAGCAATCCCCCAAGTAAAGCCCATGAATGGATGGGACGTCTGCAGCCAATATCTTATGATGCTGAATTGCCACACTTAGCTGTATGGTATAACTGTTCCCGTCCATGTATGAGAACAGTAGTACAATCATGAGTCCAAATTTGTTCAAACTCTAACGAGCGTATATTTAACATATTCTTCGATTGGTTGATTATTTAAATGGCCCAATTACTCGCATGTTTAGAATCCGGACCCTCGTTAGATAAACTCTAAATTAAATTGTGGTGTGGTTACGGGAAATCCTACAACCACACCCTTAGTAAAATCTATAGAACAATCTAAGTTAACTCATGAGAATCACAAGAACATTCATTAAGATCTCGCAAATTAGATACAAAATAATGAGAAACCCTAACTTTGGAAGAAATAATCTTTCTCTCTCCTAAATATCTTGTCTAAACTCTCAAAAAGCTCTCTCTCAATACAAGGTCGCTTGGCTCCTTATATAGGGGTTTACATAGTGGAAGACAACTAATAAAGCCCCTAATTTCGGATTCGACGTGCGTCTATGTCGCGTGGACTTTAATATTGACGCACGACTTCTTTACTATCGCATCAGCTCTTCACACTTTACTCGTGATTAAGCCGACGTCATCCGATGCGCGTCATTCTCGATAAGCCGTACGCGGTTGTCTTCGCGAGCCTTGATGATCATCATTTCGCATATCCGATCGGTGTGCGGGTATTTTGTACCCACATTTTGCCCTCTTCTCATACCGTTCCTTTGAAAAGAGAGCGATATGAGAAACTCCAATTTATTCGCCGCACCCATTCATCTTTTTCGTATTCTTATCTCGCCGATATGTTTCCGTAATTCGCCAAGTCTACACGTGTTGACTTCATTCCCCTTTACCGCATCGTCCGAGTCTAACCGATCATCTTTTTACCTATTTATTAACTAGGTTGAGGAGAGATAATTTTTTTCTCTTCTACTTCTTCCCTCCTTGTCTCTGGGTGAATCTTCTCGCATCTTCATCTTCTTCATCAAAATTTTGATTTTCTTCATCCTCTCGAAGTCTTAGTTTTGATTTTGCTACTATTGTTGCGGATTCTCTCCGGGGTCGTTATATCTTATCACCAATGCTTCTTCTTTTTTCTTTTCTTTTTCTCCATTGTTGTTCCAATTCCCATACCTGGTTATTTTGCAAAGAAAAGTTCTTCCGGGTAATACCAAGATTACGATTTCTAACCCTAGATCTTCTTCAAGCTTGAAAGACAGGAATCTCTCAAGAGGAAGCCTTCGATAACAAAGGAGTAAGAAATACTTTCTTTTTGTAAAACAATATTGTTGCCTCTATTTCTTATCGTGTTGTTCTTCGCAAGATTCTCGAATGTGAGATTGATGGCGGGGAAAAAGACAAAGATTAAAATTTCGCAAAGCCCCATCGCTCAATACTAGTCTTGTCATTCCCGATTTTGATTGTAAAGAGATGGAGATCAATATTCCTTCTCACATCAATGTTGATGTTCCCACACAAGGCTTGATTCCCTCAGCTCCTTTGAATGTTTCTGCTTCACCAAAGGAAACTTTTGCTCCTAAAGAATATGCCCAAATTGATCATGCGGTAAAAGAAATCTCTGCTTCTCCGAATGCAACCGCACCAATGGTGGATCAAACCGTTTTACCTTTATAAATGTTCCTTTATTTGCGAATATTCCCGCATCTCTGTGGAGAACGTTCCTTATGCCCGCATCTGTGAACATTGCTTCTTCTATATCCGCTCATTCTTCTTGTAAAGTCGACACTTTCCCTTTGGAGGCCGTCTCTGTTGACAAGGGGGTCTTGGAGGAATAAACTCTGCTGCTCAAGCTTGTCCGATATCATCAATGCCGCTCACTCGCCATGAATGATCCTTTTAAGCTTCAGATCCGTGACGCTCCCGAACAAGGTGTTGTGTGATTCTCCACCGAACAAGCCAACAAGGAGCGAGATCTTCTCTCAGATTGATCCAAGCGTCCATATCGCTCTTGATCTCTTGGTAAGCACTCTTTCTCTTACACTTTTCTATTCGAACTGTCTTACTGCATATTTATTCTTATCTTATTTCTATTTTAGGAATCTCGTCGTTGCATGGTTCTAGCTGAAGGGTTCTCTGAATCTAGTAATACTATATTAGAATTCTCCCGCCGTATCACCGCATTAGAAAGATAAGTTAGTAGATTTGAAAGGGGAACTCCAAACCGCAACTCTTGAATCGAGGGTCTTCGCAACAGAATCAAGATCTCGAGGTGCTTATCTCTTCACTTTCATAACTCATTTTAGGAGTAATTTACTTTTTGTATCCATGTTTTTGAATTTCTTCGTGCGTATATTAAGATTTAAACCCCGACGCGTTATGAAGAGGTATGATTTTCAATTTTTTGCTGAAGATGCTCGCGCGGATAATGAGAGGTTGCGTAACCGTATAAATCAATTAAATAATGAGCATTCATATTCTCTTGATCGATTGAAAATCTAACAAATGAGAATATCTATTTTGCTCAACAAATGAGACGTTGGGCTCCCAAGTTTCCCATCTATCCTAATTGTTGACAATGCAGTCTTGATTTAAGACATCAACTTTGTCGATGAGAATCGGGGTCTATCCATGGAAAGCGATCTTTCTTAAAGAAAGAAGCGATGTTTCAGCGTCGAGATCTTATTATCCAAAATTTGTGATTATCAAGAGGAATCCTTTCGCACACTAAAAATCAGCATGATGAGTCATCGAGGATATTAACCGCGAGGAATGAAAAGATCATCCAAAGTAAAATAAATCTAATTGTGAAAATGAACCAACTTCGAGAGCAACATGCGCAACTAAAAGAATCTTATGATGTCCTTGTAAAAGAAAAGGTCTCCTTTCTCGTGACGAAAAGAAGATTCGATCTCGTCTTAAGGGTTTGGTTGGTGATTATTTTGATAAGTCTAAAGGAGAATATGAAGAATAGTGGTTTCGCTTTATCTCAATATCTCCTTTCTCGGAGGGAAGCTGTAGTCACATGGAGCCGACTCGCCTCAATTTACTTGTTTTTTTTGATTACTTATATCTTGTCTTCTTCAAGGAAGTTTCGCCTCGGTTATAATTCTATATTTTTTGCGAGAACTGAGAAACCGCATCGACCCACCGCTCCCCGTCGCTTAAGATCCGATCTCGGCTAAGGTCCGTAAAGAACGTGCGAAATTGCTCGGTTGCACTTACCTCTTCTCGAGACCGAGCAAACAGGAGATGTTCATATCTTGAAAGCTTCATGGAGGTTGGCATAAGGAATGCCGAGAAAGGTATCGCTCGTGGAGCTCATGTTAAGGCTCAAGCTTTGGTAAACAAAGTTCTCCTAGACAACTCACTTCCTTTGGTAAATGTGGCGCCTCTTGGATATAAGTGAAGACGAGAAGCTTCCCGAGCTCCGATGCTGATTATGAACATGTAAGCGATGATGAGGGGAAGATCTTCAAGTTCCACTTCAAGAAAATCACCAGAAAAAGACGACCCAGTGATGGCTTCTCCAAAGATCCAAGCTCGATATCGATCCCGGCAAACGAAGTTGTTCTGGCTTTCGATTAACCAAGACGCGCCTTCTAATGATGCTTAGCTTTTCCCTTTCCTTGGTCCCAGTGTCTGCTTATGAGTCTTTGGAAATGTATTTTTGGAGCATACTCTTGTTTTTCGCCGCTCGCTTCTTGACAAGGAAGATAATATCTCTTTTATTTTAATTCCCATACTTGCCTCTTATTATTTTCCTTGTAAGAAATACGCGGGTAAGTCGGTGTGTCATTTTATCTTTCGATATCTCCCGCAAAACAATGTTAGTGTGAATTTTATTTTCTCATAAGGTCTTATTGGGCCTCCCTAAGTAAAGGTCTTACTTAGCCTAAAACATATTTTTTGTTTTCGTGCGATTAAAATCATGTTGTGCGGTCTTTACATTTTCATGTAATGACCCATTGATTTCGCCTTATCATCTTCTCGTATTATTATTGCCTCTGGTGTTGTATTGACGCTAAAATACGACAAGTCTTAATACTCCATGTGATTAAAAAGCCTCATGATATTTGCGTCTTTTGACACAATTCAGCTCCCTAATGGAGGGTGCCGTCCTTATATTCCCCCGATTGCCCCTTCAAGGAATCTTACCCATACCGGTTAGGGTGGGCTCTTCCCATCCAAGTGATGCAATGATCGGTTGTTTTCTCGGCCTCTTATCCCTCCACCGATATGGCTTATGGTTAAAAGACCGCACCCTAAGTGGGGTTTCATCGGACCGAGTGTATCATAGTAAAGACTTGTCAAGAGCGGCCGGTACGCTCCGGACGCCCTGCACGCCCCCAGCACTCTTGACTCAACCGTGTACCCTAGCGCCCGATCGAGTTTTCGCACTCCTTATAAGAGACCTTGTCACCTTAATCTTTCGATTTAGGTGCCTCTCCGGATGGGATTGTTTCACCCCAAATCTCCATGACTGCCAAACTCCAGGTCGATGTAGCTTTCACCCGAGTCATGCTAACCGAGTTTCCCCAATAATGACGCGCGTTAGGTCTTATTATTTCCTCTTGATGTATGCGAACTAGGGTGCACGCCACAATTGGATGCCTATCCTCCCTAGTTAGAGTCTTTACTTATGTTGCTTCTATTAAGATCTTATTATAAGGTCTTATTTTGCGTTTTTGTTGAGATACAAATTATTTATATAAGAGCGAAGTCTTTAATTTTATTCATATATTTGAATAGTACATCGTTGTTGAGTGTGAAAAATTTTGCATCTTCAATTGCCTATGCTTCATTTGAGTTGCATGGAACTGCCTTTCTTGTTTGTGCGGTTATTACCGCATGACTTATGGATAATTTTTTTCAAATTTTAACTGCTCCACGGATATTCGAGCTTCGTCCCGTGCTCCTCCCTCAGATCCATCAACTCATATGCTCCATTCCCAACTATCCTCTTTATTATGTATGGTCCATCCCATCTTTTCTCCAGCTTTCCATCTCCTCCTTTCTGATAAGGAGGTATTTTTCAACACTAGCTCTCTGGCTAAAATTCTCTTTCTTTGACGCGCTTGTTATACTCTCGAGCTATCCTTTTGTGGTAATTTTGCATATGTTGAAAAGCAATTTCTCCTTTCTTCTAGATCATCAAGTTTTGTTAAGATTAAGTCCGCAAGGCTCAAATTCTTTTCCCATGCTTCTTTCTTAGTTGTAGGAATGATGACCTCGATTGGAAACACCGCCTACTCCACATGTCGTGCAAAAAAGGTGACATTCCTATTGCTTTTCTCCTGTTGTTCTCAGAGTGCCCATACCGCATTGTGCACTTGTTTGCACCATCCATTATTGTATCCTTCCAACTTATTCTTAAATATATCTCGCAATTGTTTTGTTGGTTACCTCGGCTTGTCCATTGCTCATGGGTATAAAGGGGTGGATTTTCTCGCTTTGGATTTTGAACGCATTAAGGCGGCATTTCTATGTTTTCTCCTTCAAATTTCTTTCCTTTATCGGAAACTAATTGCGCGTAGGATTCAAATCTACGAGATGATATTATCAAATATGAACGTGAACACATCTTTATCTCTAATATGTCGCACCGTTTTCACCTCGCCCACTTTGTAAAGTTATCTGTTGCTACTATTAAGTATCTCCTTCCGTCCCGTTCTCGGTATAAATGGTCCTACAATATCTAAGACTCATTTTCCAAATGGCCACACACTTGTTGATGAGTTTAGCGCCGCTCTCGGTGCATGTATTTTTTTTTCCGTGACGTTGGCATTCTTCGCACCGCCTCAATACCGCTCCAGTGATACCCTTGTATCTTTGTTCTGTACGCTAAAGACCATCCACTATGGTTCCCTGCATCTCCATAGTGTAATTCCTTTAGGATTTCCATTCCCTCTTTTCGCGTTAAACATCTAAGTGATGGTCCAAGGAATTATTTTCGATAGAGTGCACCATCTCTTAGTTCATAATTTGACGCCGACTTTTAACTTGTGTGCCTCCAACCCGTTTCTTGGGATTTCTCCTTCTCTGCAAGTATAAATGGAGTTGGGTTCTCCAATCTGCTGTCTTTGTCCGTTTGCTCTTCTTCAGCGTTTTCTACTATCATTACACTCGGCGTCTTCTTCTTCTTCTTCCTTCTTGATAGAGGGTGAATAGAGCATATGTATCTTAATATACCTTGAATTTGGATCTACTATCATAGAAGGAATGAAAGCCAGTGCATCTGCTAATCGATTATCTTTCCTTGATATGTGTCTCTAACTTATTTTTGGAATTTGTGCTGATAGCTCTATGACAAGCTTCTTGTACTTCTGTAAAGATGGCTCATTTGTGCTATATGTCCCTTCTATTTGGCGGATAACCAATTGTGAGTCACTAGTTATTCGCGCTTCTTCTAACTTCATTTCGATTGCCAACTGTAACGCGTGCACCACCGCTTCGTATTCAGTTTCATTATTGGTGGATGCGAACTCCAACCTGAATGACTAAGCCATTCTTGCCCCTGCTGGTGAGATAAACTATTCCAATTCCATTGCCTTCTACATTTGATGATCCGTCCACCAATATCTACCATCTATTTGAATTATGATCTGTCAACAAGTCTTTAGGGGTTCCCATGTTCTTCATCTACATCCATCATTTCTTCCATATTTTCGTCTTCTTCCAATGGAAATTTTCAAGAAAATCGCGATGCCTGGCGATTTTGGTGAAGATAATATTTCATACTTGATCTCAAAGTGCCCTACTTGTGCATTCCATCTTTCGATTCTTCCCCGATCTTTTGAATTTTTCATTACGGACTCAATTGGTACTTTTGTCAATACCTTAATCTTGTGGGCTTGAAAATAAATACGGAGTTTTTGTGTTGCGTAGACCATTTGAGGATTAGATTTTTAATCTTTGAGTAATTTTTCTTTTGCGGCATTATATGTTTTACTTACGTAGTATATTGATTTTCCACTTGATACAAACGTAGCAAGACAACACTTAATGCATGCAATGTTGATGCCAAATATATTAATAATTCTTGTCCTCGACTCCGCTTCGCAAAATGGGGAGCAAATTCATTAGGTAGTTCTTTATATTTTGCAGGTTTTTGTCGCATTCTTCCGTCCATTGAACTTGGTCCCCTTCTTTAGTATGTTGAAGAAGTGATTGCACTTGTCTCGATGAGCGAGAAATAAACCGCCCCAATGAAGCTAATATCAATTCACTTCGTACATCTTTCACGGTCGTTGTGTGATGGCATGTCACGAACCGCTCTTACCTTTTCGGGGTCGAAATCTATTCCCTCCTTGGATACAATTTAACCTAAAATTTCCCCTCGGCGCGACTCCGAAAATGCACTTTTCTCGGGTTTATCTTGATGTTGAATTGCCGCATCTGCTCAAAGATTTCTCTCAAGTGGTCAACATGATCTTGACTTTTTACTCTTCACCAACATATCATCGACATAGACCTCTAAATTAGAGGCTCTAATGTTGTATGTATCAATTTTAAATACTTTTTCTACTATTCTTTGATATGTCGCACTCCGCATTTTTCAAACCGAAAGGCATTTTTGTATAACAATATAATCCTCGGGTGCGAAAAGCGTTATGTTCTTGGTATTCTTGACCAAAGAATTTGATTGTAGCCTTTATATCCGTCCATCGCTGATAACCTATCGTTTCGACGTTACTTCAACCATTTGTGGTATGTCCGGTAATGGAAAGTTGTCCTTTGACACGCCTTGTTTAGGTCAGCTGATCGATGCAAATCCTTATTCCATTGTTCTTCTTTGGCCCTACCCACCATATTTGCTATCCACTCTAGGTACTTTCTTCGGTCTTATTATTTCCGCTTCAAGGATCTTTTGTATCTCTCGCTTTTATTTAAGGATGGTATGTCATTGTTATCTTCCTTATACTTTCGCTTGAATGGTCGTGCGTTCTTTTTGTTGATATCCAACTTATGACATGCTATTTAAGAATCTATACTGCATTTCTTCCATGCTCCATGCGAAAATGTCTTTATATTCGCGTAAGATGTTGATCGTTCTTTCTTCTTCTTCCTTTCCCATCTTAGTCCCAATTTTTAATATCTTTGGTTCATCTTTTGTTCCAACATTTATTTCTTTTGTCGGCTCTGCTGCGGTGAAGTTCGCTTTTGGTTCTCCTAGTGGTGTCGGTTCTTTTATTTCGTGCGTCGGTTTTCTGGAATTTCGCTTGGTATTCCTCTTCCTTCCTGCGCTCGTATCATGTATATTCTTAATTCTTCTTCCTTCCTTAGTTCTTTTGCTTTTCTCCACCGATATTTTCGCTTCCGTGCGCGTCCTTCATAGTTTGTTACATCTATCTAACTGCATATTTTCGCACTCCTAGTATCTCCTTTGATTTTGCCTATTCCACTTGGTATTGGGAACTTCACACACGCGGTGGAGAGTTGATGCTACGGCTTTTTATCGCGTGTACCCATGATCGTCCCAAGAGCATGTCAGTATGGTGATTCTACATCAACCACGCACAATGTTACCTGCGTTTCTATTTCTCCCAATAGTATTCGCATGGTTATCTCTCCTTTTGGCTTTGTTATCGTTTTTATTAAAATCATGAATGTTGTATGTTGAGCGGGTCATATCCGTATCCTTGTATCCCATACATTTGAACGCGCGATAGAGTAATATATCTACCGAACTTCCCATATCTACCAAGGTTTTATCTATCGCCCATTCCTACGATGCTTTCGCTCCTTCACTTCTTTCTTTCGCTCTGCAGCTACCTAATCATCAAGGGATCCGTTTGCCTTAAGTTCTCTTCCGGAATCTCTTCGCTATGAATGTTATCTTTTGCTTTTCCCATTCTTTCAAAGGGGAAATATTTTTTTCCACCGTCATGATTTTCCTTCCTTTAAAGTCGCTCTTATGTATTTTTCTTGTGATTCCAAAGATGAAAATCATTGATAACTGTTTTGGTTATTGTGTTACACTCTACTCTCCTACCGCCTTCTTTAACTTGGATGATCTTGATTGTTTCCACCTTTCCATCTTGTATTTCAACATCCGATTGGTTTCCGTATCTGTTCTTCGTTGATTCGGCTTGGATTTCCGTAGGTTTTTTGTTTAGCCCATCCTCGATGATTCAACAACTTCGCTTCTTTTTCTACCGATTCTTCTACGCCTCCTTTTTCTATCGCTTGTTCTCGTCGTAGATTCTTGTCTTACTATCTTTGTTTTCTTGTAACAAATTGAAGAAAAATTATTCTTTAAAGAATCTGAAAAATTTAACCAATGAAGATTTTTTTCTGGATTGAAACTTTTTGGCTGAACTTTGTAGATCTAAACTTCTATAACTTTTAATGATCCCGATGAGAAACTTCG
The DNA here is from genome assembly GCA_023531295.1 of Papaver armeniacum. Taxonomy (NCBI): domain Eukaryota; kingdom Viridiplantae; phylum Streptophyta; class Magnoliopsida; order Ranunculales; family Papaveraceae; genus Papaver; species Papaver armeniacum. The sequence continues at coordinate 180,612 of JAJJWW010009262.1, forward strand.
ATCAATTCAAAACTTGTTTTTAAAGAAATTCACCAACAAGGTATATCATTCCGAAATAATTTTAGCGCCAAAATGTAGTTGTAGTGGGAAATCCTACAACCACACCCTTAGTAAAATCTATAGAACAATCTAAGTTAACTCCATGAGAATCACAAGAACATTCATTAAGGTCTTCAAATTAGATACAAAGTAATGAGAAAAACCCTAACTTGGGAAAAAATAATCTTTCTCTCCTAAATATCTTTTTCTAAACTCTCAAAAGCTCTCTCTCAATACAAGGTCGCCGCCTCCTTATATAGGGGTTTACATAGTGGAGGACAACTAATAAAGCC
>JAJJWW010009263.1:0-40216 GCA_023531295.1 Papaver armeniacum
TATGCATCTTTTAATGTGGTTGTGATGAAATCGTGGAATTAGCGGGATACTCTTGCGATCAAGGTATCTAGGACTTTTAGTAAATGAGAGATTAAAATTTCAATTCTAGTCATTGTTGATAATTCGAGTTTGTGAATGAAACTATCCGTGACCAATACTTTCTCCTTATTGATAAATTTTATTATTACTTTGCTTTCAATTTATTTTTATTGCTTTGAAACATCAACATCCCCCTTGGTTACTAAGAAACTGAAAATTTGCATAACAACATAAGCCTCTCTGTGGATACGAACTCTTTCTTATTGCATACTACTTTATTTTAGTGAAGCAAGAAAGTGAAATTATTTTTGACCGGGTGACAACCGATCAACTACACTTAGAGTTGTGTTTGATGTTCTCGCCTTTGTCAGCTTTGGAAGACTTGTGTTCATCCACATGCGCCTGGTAGCCATGTTCCTTTTCAATTTCATGTCACAATCCTCGTTTATACTCTGACCACGGACACGGTAATTTCTTAATCACCTAATACACCACATCTCACAAACCTTAGTTCCGAATCGGAAAATAAAATATGAGTTTTGAAGATAACATCTAGATTTACAAACTTCGTTTGAACCACCATATTAAAAAAACTCATGGTTACCCATAAAAACTACTTTAGTTAACAAAACATTTCTGCCCGTCAGAATTTTTCAGGAACGTTTCTCTGTTTTGTAAAATATCAAAAAAATACTTTTACAACTCCAAAAATTCTGAAATTTTACGTGGGTAACTATCAGGATGTCCACTACGTTGTGTCAAAGGGTTCATCGAAATTCCTTCTAGGTTTGAGATAAATTCGAAACTCTACAGCTGACCAAAAATTCGTTTTTTGTTTTTTCACTCCATAATTCACATACCAATCAACCGTTCTTGATTATTACAAATTCTAATGTCTTAAGATTGTTGGGTGCAATAATCAAAAACAAAGAAAAAATCAAATAAGCAAAAGTTATTGATACTTAGCTCTTTTATAGTGGAAGTGATCGAATTGATGAAACGGACGAGCTCCCCAAATCTCCGCAACGGCAACAAGGCAAAACTTTGGAAAAAGCAGTGAGTCACGTGTTCAACACGTTGCCCTTAAGACATTAGCGTGACTACACTCAAGAGTGATGCTATAGCCCTCACAGACGGATATCTCCAGGATAAAACACCCTACTACACCTACTACTAGCATATGTAGTAGATGCTCAACTTGAGCTTGTAACTCCGAAAATACCGATTAAGGAAAATCGCGAACGCTTAAGAAACGTCTATAAAATATTTTCCTTAGGGGTCCCTCTATAATAAGGAGCAACCTTTTTTTCATAATCTTTACAAAAGTAGTGAATTTGTTTATATAATGAAACAACTAAACATAAGAAGAAGAACTCCTAGATGTGGGACTAAAAAGCTTATATAGTCTTAAAACAACTAAAAAATGGAAACTCCACAATATGGGACTAATAAGTTTTTTCATTCACAAAAGAAAACAATAAATTATAATTTTATTAAAACCTTAAAAATTCTTTTTAATTAATTGTTTTCCAACAACTTGTTCATCGACGGATAAAGGCTTGATTTTGTCTATATTGTTCTGACTTGTATTTGTGTATCGTTCTTCACTTCTTACTAGTGAAGAAAAGAGTTTTTTGTTTTTTGTTTTTGCTGTTTTGGGTTTACTGCAGGTAACTTCATTTCGAGTGTAACTACCGAAAAACCGATAGCACACCCATAAAGTTCATGTACTCTAATTTTATTTTTATTTTTTGAGAAAATGAGTTATTTGTCCAAAAAAATTTAAAACACGGTTCAAATGGACGAGTAAAAAAAAAGTCGGTGAAATAAATAAAAAAAAATAGCAAGGATGAAACCTGGATTCATCCTCGCTTATACTTCAAAAAATAGAAGGATTAAACCTGGATTATCGCATTAGCCAAAATAAAAATAAGAAAAAAATATTTGAAAATGGAATAGGATGAAACGGTTACATCCTCGCCTATTTTTAAATTTTTGTCCATTTAACAAGAGATCTTTTTAATTTTTCGCTATTTAAACAAGATCAAAACTCAAGCCGCCCTTTTCACCCAGGAATTGTTGATTTTGGTCTTTTTGACCAATTTTGTGTTATTTTTTTGTTGGACGAGAACAGTTTTGAATTCGTTTAAGTGGCTTTGACTATGATTGTGATCCCATAACAAATTACATGGAAATTCTCACTATTGATCTGAAAACTTGGAACTCAAAGTTTACCAGTCTACGTACAACAAACTAACTCTTGAAAATTGAAATTTTATACAAATGACGGGCAAGCCAACTAGCTAGCATTACACAGACACGATTACAAGAAACTTGGAAACATTAATCCATGGTTTTCCAAACAAAATTGGTATCATATATTTTGAACACCACTTGGATGAATCTTCTTCTTCTTGTTTTTGTTCTTGTTACTACTCTTTTCAAAGACACTAAAGCAGCCATACTTCCTATCTTCTTCTTCCTCCTCCTTATCTTGATAATCAATGGTATTAGTATCACTCTTATTACATATTCCTTGTTTTTTCTTCATCAGTTCCTTCTCCTTGTACATTTTTTGTAAAACATATGCACTAGCAAAATTTGCAGCAATTGATGTCATGGTAAAGAGAAAATTTGTGGTTTTGATTCGAGATTGTGAAGAAGAAGCAGTAAGGGAGGGACAAATGAGCTTTTACAGGGAGAGATATTTTGGTTGAGCTTGTTTTGTGATTCAGTTGGGAGAGATTTCGTGGGAATTTATAGGCAAAGGAACAATAATTTCCTTTTGTACCACCAAAAAAGGCAGTTGGCCACTTTCCTTAACTTTACATAAAAACCAAGGAAAGAAGAGAAGAAATGTTTCCATTGGGCGCCAAGAAACAAGGCTGCTACAGTTGTTTCCTAGAAAGCCAGTTAGTCATTTTCTTTGCTTCTAGAAAGCCAGTTAGAAAGCCAGTTAGTCATTTTCTTTGCCTAGAAAGCCAGTTAGTCATTTTCTTTGCCTAGAAAGCCAGTTAGTCATTTTCTTTGCTTCTAGAGATTTATGGCCTAGAAAGCCAGTTAGTCATTTTCTTTGCCTAGAAAGCCAGTTAGTCATTTCCATTGGTCTGTTTTTCTTTGCTTCTAGAGATTTATGGGTCCTAGTTGTTGCCTAGAGATTTTCTTTGTAGGAAATATCATATGGTCCTAGAAATAATATATTAGAGAGATTTTCCTAAATTCCAATGAATTAACAATCGTCTGTTTTTGGTCACTATTTGGTAATATAAATTATCATTTGGTCTCTAAAAATTATAGTTTGGTCACAGGGTGATGTCATGGATGATGTAAATCATATCGTCTTGAAAAAAACACCCTTATATTATTGTTTTGGTCTTAGAAAATAATGGTTTAGTCACAGGTGATGTCACGTCTCTTGTTTTTTCTATCACTTAATAAAAATAAATAAATAAAACTTAAAACTTAAATATCTTTGAACCATATGTCTAAAAATGATAAATTTTATATATTCGGAAAGCCCTCGACGATAGCTTTCCAACGAGTACCATTGTCGCTATGTTTGAGACTTTTATTTTTTGCCTTATTTTTTAGTTTATAAAATGAACTATTATACGAGTTCATTCTACAAAATGAACTACATTGATTTAACTATTATATTCGGAATGAAGTCCATATAAAAACCTAAAAAAAATGACTTCATTCCGTAAATGAAGTCCATATAAAACATATACAAACAGACTTCATTTCTGGAATGAAGTCCATATAAAAACATGAAAAAAACACTTCATTCCAAAAATGAAGTCCATATAAAACATATACAAACATACTTCATTTCTGAATGAAGTCTATATAAAAACATGAAAAAAACAGACTTCATTCCAAATGAAGTCCATATAAACACATACAAATGTACTTCATTTTCTGAATGAAGTCCATATAAAACATGAAAAAAAAGACTTCATTCCAAATGAAGTCCATATAAAAAAAAAAAAACAGACTTCATTTCGAAATGAAGTCCATATAAAACATATACAAACATACTTCATTTCAAGAACGAAGTCCATATAAAAACATGAAAAACGTGACTTCATTAAATGAAGTCCATAAAAAGCTTTTCAAAAACAGATTTCATTTCCGGAATGAAGTCCATATAAAAAACATCAATATCTTCATCTTCAAACGAACTCTGCTTTTTTCATTCTGGAATGAACTACTATTATATTGAAAAAAAATTAAAAGCTCAAACATAGCGACAATGGTACTCGTTGGAAAGCTATCGTCAGGGAGCTTTTAGAATATATAAAATTTATTAATTTTTGACATATATTTTGAGAGATATTTAATTTTAAACTTTTAAATATTAAGGTAAGAATGAGAGAGAAATTAGTAAGAGAAAATAAACAAGAAAGTTAAAACCATTCACGTGAGAGGAAAAATAAGAGAAGGAAGGGCGTACTTTAGATATTTTAATAATTATGGACCAAAATGGAAAAGGTGATTTGTGAAAGGACCAAATAGACATGGGACCATCTTGAAAAGGACCAAACCATATTTTTCCCAATAGATAAGGGATCCCATGACTTTCATAGATTCTTTACTTCAGCTGCACACTTCAGAATTTGGAGTGACCTCAAAACGTTGTTGTCATCAATGTAGTCAATATCGAATTGTTGAATATCGGTCGAGTATCAGGACACGACATTTCGGTGGTCCGGTGAATATCGGCCAACATCGGCGAAATATCTACTAATACTGGCAATATCGGCATCTCGGTGAAACACCGAAACCGATATTATCAAGTATCTCTACCATCTCACGAGATTAACTACATTGGTTGTCATTGTTAGCGGTGAAATGAATCCATCCTCGACATTATTGTAGTTGGGCAGAAATCCCACAACTAACACCCTTAATAATTACTCAGATCTAAAAATATTGAATATGAAAATGAAGATTAAAGTGCTTGAAATGTAAAATAGACACAAGGATTTTTTACATGGTTCGATCAACGTAACCTAAATCCACTCGCCACTATGATTGTTGAGTTATATTAGTATTACATTTAGAATCTTCATTAATATGTTCTTAGGTTGATGGAGCTTTTAGATGAGTGGAAGAAGATGATAATACTAAAAGATAAGATTAACTTTTCTTTTTCTCTCCTATCTTTTCTCTTTATATAGGTGTTTACATAGTGAATGACAGCTAATAAAGCCCTTATTTTCGGATCTGACCTGCGTCAATGACGCACGCTCATATTGGTGTTTCTCGCACGTGCTCTTCACTACCTCACATTCTTCGTATTTTTTAGTGTGACTTTGTGACGTCATCTTTGATACGTTTTATACGTTCGTCTTCACTTGATGGTGAAACGACTATTTCACTTAGTAACAAGGTGTGCTATATAGTCAAGATAAGATATCTATGGTATGGATATCTACACCAACAATGGTATGGATATACACCTACAATTATATAGTCAAGATAAGATATATATGGTATGGATATATCTTGTTAAGGCAAGTCTCACGTTCCAATCAAATTTTCACATCCAAATATGCATCTTCCACGTACGAACACTCGTTTCAATCTTTGGGTCCATGCAAAAGTAAGACCGAAAATTCCACATCTCGTTTTTTTTCTTTTTTTTATACAGCTGCATTAGCTAGTAGAGTACGTCTGTTGGAGATGTACCCTGCCTGATTCTGGAGATGTAATTATATTTTCACCGATATATTCTTGTTTTTTTCATCAAAATAAATAGAAGAACAAACCAGCTGGCTGTTGATAAAAGGGAATCCGGTTTAAATTGTTGCGTATCCGCGCCTAATCACTATAGTCAAAAGCAAATAACGCGAAATGAGAAATGAACCTAATTTAGGGGTGGCAAAAACAAACAAACAAACGGCTCCACTCTAATTTTTACAATTAAGAGATTATATATATTCATCCGAATCTGTCTTTTAACTTTAGACACACTACGTGTGCACTTTTTATCCTAGATTCCTTATCTCATCCTAGTACAGTAAACACTGTATAAGATACGGCAGGATTCATTACTAATCTTTAATCTCTCAAGATGCACCCACACGTATTTCTTTTTTTTTATTGGGGCTGCTGTTGAATAACACCTCCACCAATCTGGCTCATCGTTCCTGTAAAAGCTAACAATGGTGCAACCGTACTTTCGGTACTTTAAAGCGTACCCATGTCTCTGCTAGCTACATTAATTCGGATAACAAAAAACCGTTTATGGTGGTTAGTTGGTCATCCACCACCCAGTCCCACATTTTTTAATCAACTTGGAGTTAGTATTTTGTCGGAACAAGTTGAAAATATTTCTCCATTTGGTATCGTAGAATAATAGATTAATTTTATCGCGCAATTTTTCTAAAATCGTAAGGAGATCATATCAGCACACAAAGGAACTGAGGTACCAAAAACCGTAATGACACAAAGAATATAAATTGCAACAAATTCTTCTTCAAATGTTATACATATCATTGCCAACTAGCTAGTTAATTGCCAAGTTCACATACATAAATCACTCTGATTATTTATGTGAAATACAACTTTCGTGAGATTTTCCGGCAGAACTAGATATTTTGCTTGCATCCGAGATGAATCGTCTTTTTCTTATTTTTATCACTACTCTTTTCAAACACACTGCTAAAACAACCATGTTTCTACTTAAATGGTTAGACAAACTGAGAAACGGCTTAGAGCCAGAAGCGAAGGCAGTTTAAAACAAGAGTGTGCAGCTACATACACGTGTAAATGTGCATAGTTTAATTACTACTTAGCACATATTCTTATCTCCAAATTTAAGTGGCTTTTTATCTTTAGATATTCCAAAACATGCATGCACTTTTGGATCCCAAATCATCAAAATTTAATACCAGAAATAGAAAAGAAAATGGAAAGAGAAGAAGATATATCGAATCCAAAAAATAACAACTCCACTCCAAGATTTAAAGATATTGTCGAGCTCTTGTTATCTCTTCCTAGTGTGTTGTGTTTTAATTAACAATTAATCAAAATAGCGATATATTTCCACAATCAAAGGTGTTTTAATTAGTGGAAGCTCACCTGTCGAACATTAAGAGCTTTGACACTTAAACCAAAAATCAAGTAAATCAATTCTTGTCAGAGCAAGGGCTATGAAATGTTCGCTGTAAAAACCAGTGAGAGTCTAGCTGAAAGAGTGACTTCGTGACCATGGCGAGCAAATTTATAAAACAAAATAAATGTGCCTAAACATGTGGTTCATAAGTATTTTTTTTCTTTCATAAAACTTCAATGAGACCCGCATAAAAGAGTTTAAACAAAATAAAAAACTAGAAAATCTCTTGAAACGGTACAATTTCAACCGTTTCGGGTAAGCTACACATTTTTAGCCTCCTAGTGAAGGCTATCGGACACCCATTCATCAAAATGAGTATATGAATAATTTTGAGTATATGGGTGAGAGCTCTCATTCCACAGTAGCACCGAATTTGATCTATTCAAATTCTTTCAAATACAATAAGGGCTCTCACTCCATAGCATTTGCTCTCAGGAATGGGAGTAATATTGATTAGTGGAACCACAAATTGAAGTGACTTCTTTGTCGGTCTATGTTTTTTGGACCAAAATTTTGTTTAATTCGCTCTCTCTTTGAGAAAGTCTAAACGTGTTTAAGCCTTTTGTTTTAGGGCCGTACAACCTATCTACCCTGTTCAAGTACCTAAAGTGTACCACCAACTTGCAACTTAAAGTGTACCACTAACCCTGTTTAAGATCGCATGGTATGTGCAGTGAATAGTTTTAGTCTTATATATAGATATTATGCCACGTTTGTTGATTGTTATAGTCGATTCACATGGTTATATCCTTTTTCGTATAAATTTGAGGATTTTCTACCTGTTGGAAAATGTACTATGTAGCAATTAGAAGACACATGTTAATGTAAGAAACTCCAAAATTACAAGTACAGAAAATTAAGACTTGTAAATATTTCACAGTAGCATTTTATCAAACACCCTTTTATGCAACAGAACTATGCATTGTTGTTAGTTCAATTCATCCCCTATGCTTACCACAAATCAATGTTGGTGTATTTCATACAATACCCAACTTCATAAACATTCCATTGAACATAGTAAACACAGTTTTATAATAATTCATACAAATCAATAACTCAATTGAAAAGAAAAGGACATATAGAGTTAGGGGATAGAAATAGCAAACAGTGATTGAGGCTAGAGAATTCTTTATGTCCTTAAAACGATTACGCCCTCAATGATGTCGTATGGTTGATTGGCGTTCGTCTCCCAGGATACAACAATCTCATTCTTGATTGATGCAGCAATTCAAACAATCAAGACACATCAAACTAAATTGTGCAAATATGTAATCTCTTTGACACTCTGACCTTGACACAAAACATGAAGTAAAAACTGATCTTGATTGGGAAACCAGACGTTTTATAAAAAAGAATGATGATTGTTATCAAAGGAGAAGAATCTCTTCCCAAGAGGCACCACTTCTGGTCCTTGAAGAGACTCAAAACCCTTCCAAACAGGCACTAGTAGTTAGCAGTTAGGAACTGTTTGGCCAGTGGTTCTTTTGGGAACCAAATGTTAACCAGATGTTAACCTGGCCAACCTTTGCTTTAGTTCCTTCACTTATTTCTATTCAAATGATTAAGGAATTACACCTAAAATTCCAACACTACCTTCTTGAGGTTTTAGAAGTTGGTTGAGAACCTATTTAGTAGGAAAATTAAGGATCTACATTCTAATCCGGGTGGTGAGAGTATATGAATGTTTCATCATATTTGGCTCCAAGTGGTGTTGGTCATAGTGTTCCACACACTCATGAACAAAATGATGGCGCTGAAGGAAAAAAAAGATTGACACAAGCCCAACTCTCTTAAGTCATACTAATTTCTTTCTCTCTCTCCAAATATTCTTTCTCTCTCCAAATATTTCCCCAACGAAAATCACCTCTAACTGGATATCTCTTTGCTCAGATCGTCTCTATTAGAGCTGATCTGAGCAGATCAAGCACCATAACTCACTCTTTTTCGTCCTGATCTACAGTCTGTTGTTAGAAACTTAAGTTTTAGTTACGGTTTGGTTTCATTATCGGAACTGTTATTGTTTGCAATTTTTATGGTATTTCTTCATCGATCTTTGGATGAATATGTAGGTATGGCCTGTGATGTTTCGCAGGTAAGAAAGCAATCCATTCAATCAACAAAGAAAATCCAACAGATCTCGATTCAGCTTCATCCACACCACCTTTTTTCACTGTGTATGCTGGTGGTTGGGTTTTATTTTGGCTTGTTTAGTTTTATGTGATCTTGATGCTCTGAGTTGTTCTAGCAATCTTATAGTTTATAGATCTGTTTTTTCTTTGTTTATTTGAGTTAGTTTAAAGACTTACTTGTTTTCATGTGTACTTTATTTTATGGGGATGCTGAGCAAGCAACAAGAACATCATCAACTAAGAAAACAAAGGAAAAAACAGGAAAATCAAGATCATTAACAAGTTCATCGATTATATCAATTGTTAGAAAGACTCCAACACCGAGTCGGGCCGACTCATCTCGATCCGAGACTTCCAAACACCGATTGGTTAAAATCTATGTTACTTTAGCTCATGCTACCAAAGACTCAATTATTGTTTTTGTTACTCAAGACACCGGCATTGCTCTGTTACTTTGAATTAGTGGTAAAACACTTCTACTATAAAAACCTTAGTTCATGTAAGTCTAGCTTACATTTTCTTGAAATTACGGGGTTGGATTTGATCTAACCACTGCTTTATGCAGTCAAACAAATTAACTTTGATTCAAAACTAATTAGGCCCGTGATACTATTTGGTTCTTTGGATTTCTGAAAAAAGTTTTAAAGTCTGCAAAATTGGGATGGTTAGTCAAGAATTGGTCGAGATACTATGGATACGATGATTGTGTAATGATCTTAAAAATTCATTTAACTTCTCCCGATTTCGTAGCTGGCTCATGTATTATGTAATGCTCTGAGGGTTTCCTCATTTATGAAAAAAAAAAAGGTTAATTTCTTGATCAACAGACTTCCTACTTCTCCACTTTAGAATAAATCGCATTTGAAAATTATTATCTCCATGCCACTAGATTATAAAATTCTGAAAGTATCGGGATGCTCTTGTTACCCATGCCCAAGGCCTTATAGTTCTAACAAGTTGCAAAATAGGTATGTCAAGTGTAAAAAGGGGTACCTGGTGTACCACCAAACTTTTTCGTATGTGAACATGAGTGGATGATTCATTGTACTTAATTTATCTATATGCATATAAAACAAACAATGAGGAAATATAACAAATCATGAAAACCTTCAAAACTCCCTTCATATTTATAACCATAAAAAAATGTGACTTGTATGAAAACATAAAGAATCCTAAAAATAAAATAAACATTATTCAAATACAACTAAAAAAAATAAAAATGTAACACTTTTCATTTTGAAACAAAAGTACATATGAATCACATATATTTAGATTTTAGATTTTCAAAAACGCATCACATGAATCACATATGAGAAACTTGGAATTTTTCAGGGAGTTGTATAGTGTAAGATGTTTCTTATGTTTCCCCTGAAGATGTTTATTATTAGTAGTAAAACTTAATAGTATATTGCATGTTATATGTATAAATTATATACATTGATGAAATTGGTCAAAAAAGAGAAAACTGAATTTATCTTTTTTACACAAATATTATGACGGATAGGACGACAGTTTTTCATCCCATAGAGGGACTCCTTCTTCACCGTCATCCGATAAGGAAGAAGAAGAAGAACAAACAAATGTGGTGAATTGACATTGGTGGTAATCGAAACCATTTGGAATTGAAATATCCCTACTTTTCTTGGATGTGTGAAAAAGAAGAAATCTTGTTCAGAAAAAGAAAAATAGGGGTTTTTTTTTTTTTTTGATAAAAATAGAATTTTATTGATTAACCAGAAATCTGGTTTTGATCTTGGGCTAAAAGATCACAAATATCTTTCCCAAAGTTATCAAACTTTTGAATATCAGACACTGAAACTCTAACACTTCTGGCTATTGAGTTAGCGACTTGATTATCGTCTCTACTAACAAAAGTAAATTTGCCGGAATTGAAAAAAGTACTCAAGTGTTTTATTTCTCTAATTAAACTTTTGTTCTCCCATTGTACTCCCCATATATCTTCAGTAATAGCTTTGATTACTATTTGAGCATCAACTTCGATTTGAATATCATCCAGTTTCAAGTCCTTAGCCCACGATAGTGCCTCTCGTACAGCTAGGCATTCCCCTTGCTCTGGATTCAAGACTCTATGTTTGAAGCTTCCTCGGATCCCATCACAGTTACCTGCATGATCGCTTAAAGCAATCCCAGTTCCATTCTGATTAGTATTATGATCAAAAGACGTATCAACATTAAACTTAGCAATGCCTTGTGCATGAGGACACCGGTTTGAAATGTTATTTTTAATGTTGTACGGACTACTATTTAAATTTTCATGCAGATGCGAACTTAAATGAACATGAATTCTATTAACAGAGGAAATAGGGTTTAGAGAAACTCCCGAAAGATTGTTTCACATCTGTCTTTCAGATTATCCATGCACCAATCATGTATGTGAACAATGATGTTCATTTGTAGTGTGTAATACCTACTCTAAACTTGACTAAGAAAAATAGGGGGTTTGATAATGGAAATTTCGTCCAAGAGAAAGAAAGTAATGGATAATGCGTTCAGAAATGGCGATATTTTGAAATCAAGGGTTTCCTATCTCCCTTTTCTTGGTATCAAACAGACTAGAAAAGGGGGTTTTCTGTGTTATAGGATTATATAACCTTTCCCAATACGGTATGCTCATGTGCTGGCTCGGTATTTTGGTTTTGTTTTTTTTTTCTTTATTTGTGTCCAAAAATTAAAAAAAAGATATATGTTACCATTATTTATATTTTAAACAAATACTTAGGCAAACTCAAGGGTAATATAAAACAATATTTGTTGTCCTAGGAATAACACCAACAAAGTTAATCGAGTTTCTCTAGTTCCATAATTCAGGAATGAGGCTATCCATAACTAAGTTAAAAGCTTCTAAATTGTTTACACGATGAACTATCCATAAATTTTAAAGCACAAAAAAATTGGTTAAGCATCTTCTTCAAACTCCCTATTGTTCCTCTCATGGTATGGAACCTTCCTTGAATCGCATTTTGGCAAAACATGGTGAATCGACTAGAGTTTCCATGTTTTCGGCTTGATTTCAAAACATTGATTGCTTTGCATCATTTTGGCCCAAGTAAAAGCTAAATCTGCATCTCCAGTGCTTCCCCATTCTCCATTGTATTTTGGGTCTCCTCTATGACCAATCTGATTTCCTGCGAAAACATAAATTTTTAGCGCAGTTAAATAATATTGTGAATCAATATCTTGTAGAGTATAATTATTTATGACAGTCCCAAACAAGCCTCTTTTATTTAAAGGAAGTTGGACAGTATTGTCAGAAGGATTCTAGAGCATATTGTTTAGCATGTGGTCCCGAGATGATTAACCCGTGATAGGAACATAAGTGGTGCTTTATGATATGGGTAATGGCTTTCTCATTTTGTTCAATTTTTTGGGGCAAAAAATCACATATGGCCTTCCATATAAACCAGCAGGTAGTGGCATAGGAAACTTTCCCATGGTTGGTACTTGTCATATTTTGAAACCAAGAGTTGACCAGTCTGACTAAATTGTTTTAACAAAGATTGATAAGGATCTATGAACATATATTGCTTGAATAATTTTTGAGAGTTTAACCAAGACAAGCTTGAACTAGAAATTTCTTATTTTCAATATTTAATTTACCAAAAATCATACAACATAGTCTCATAAGATAAAATAGTAAATTCCTTGAGTAAATAGGATACGTCGTTCTTGACATACCTCTTTGTTGATGAATCTCTCGCAAATGTATTCGTTTGTTCTCCATTCTTAAATCTGCGAGGGGTTATTCAGCTAGCTTTGATACTCAACTACCATACTCTAGTCCTAATCCGATACTTGACTTTAGTATACTAGAAATTAAGATATAATTATGTATGAGGGAGGATCCATGGACACTCTTAGATGGACAAGGTCGGACAAGATTTGCGTCATTTTCTCCGCAAAACTCAAACGACAATGAATTTAGGTCTAATATTTTAATGATATGTTCCTATTATAAGACTTTATATTCCTACCAAAAATGAATGCAATTCGAGATAGCAAACCTGACCATCTACCGATCTTAATTTCAACCGTTAATTTTGAACGGCTGATATTCAAAGCGGTAGATGGTGGTTTTATACATCTCAAATTGTGCTCATTTTTTGTAGGAATGTAGAGTCTTATAAGAAGAATATACCATCAAAATATTAGACTTAAATTCATTATCGTTTGGGTTTCTTGGAGAAAATGGTGCAAATCTTGTCCGACCTTGTCCATCTAAGAGTGTCCATGGATCCTCCCTCATTATGTATATCTAAACATTGACAATAAGATTTAGATAGCAAAACTTGTGAATTCAACCGAGCAATGATCTAACAATATCCTCTTTGTAAATTTTAGTGACAAAACTATCAACACAAACTTTTCAGCTAAATTTCCATAATGCTTGATTTCTTAAATCGTTAATATATACTTGAATTCTTCGTACTTCAACTTCTTTCATGGTTCTGCATATAATCGTTTCAACATCTTTATTCTTTCAAGATCCACAATACATAACAACTTATCGTAGTACTCGTTTAGAGATTTTCTAGAATGACAAACCAATCTATTGAATGGTTGTTACATCGTTGTGTAGTATTTTTAACTACCTACCAAAACTTTTAAGTTATATTACGGTGATATATTCTATTTTAGTCTTTACTTGACTATTTTTCATAATAGGTGGGAACCTACAGCTTGCAATTCATTCCCCCTGACATAATGCTCTGAGAAGATATATATTATAGTAGAATACTACTAAGTAATTCTCCCCCCTTTTCTCAACAAATTTGAAAAAGGTTAAAGAAATTGAATCTTAACGAACTACAAAAAGAGAGTTGTCGAGACTAAAGATAACATATCAACTTTATATAAGACGATTCCACCAAAATTTCTCATCTTAGTATCTTCATCAAGGAGAAATAAAGGTAAAATCATCTCATATATATAATTTCACATCGCACTCCCCACAAAGGTGTAACAATTAAGCACAAGTTCAAAATTGAAAGAGAACAACACAACGACCTTTTTTAGAGATAAGAATTTTTTAAAGATCTTAACATAAAACACTAGTATTTTTTAGCAAGAATACTAGAGGGAAGACCACCAGGAACATGTTACTCGAGATAGCATTAGCAAGAGTAGCATTCACAATCACAGGATGTGATCGATATCCAGCCTAGCAAATCCATATATGTTTGTTGTTGTTGAAATATGGATCTATCAAAGTTATTATCGGGGAAGACAAGGCTAAGGGATAGGCCGCATTATTTTGATGTTGTGTTAAGGGAACAAAACCACGCTTCTCGGACCTAATCCTATGCACCCCATGGAAAAATTTTCTATTTGACATATTAGGTGGCATGGCAAATGAGTTGTTATCATGGTAAAGAGTGAAGCGAAGGAATTCACAACGAGCAATATTGTGAATAGCGCAAGTGGTTAATATTACTCGATTTAATGACTAGATCCAATGGCTATATAGTTCTTTCTCACCTAAAAATAGGTAATTTTCAAATCAATTTTTTACGCCAATTTTTTTTACACATTTTTTTCTCTATTTCTCTCTTTCTCAATCTATTTAATTTTTCCAAAATTTCTCAAATGGCGTTTCAAACCCAATTCGATTCGGAACGCATGACTTGACTTTTCGAAGTAACACTTGAAGGTGATGTTAAGAAGATACGTGATAGTTATAAACAAATAATTAAAAAAAAAAAAGATGGCTTTAAGTTTTAGATATTAACAAACTCAAACCTGCAGCTAAAATACAAAAAAGAGTTCAAGGCAAGGAAAATCAAGGCAAAGAAGAAGATAAATAAAGAAAACTCAGTTTATGTGATTGGATGTTATTTGAAATTAACAAGATGAAAAACATTCCCAAATTTTTATTTTTAAAGTCTATATTTTCAATTATTATTCTCTAGGTTTATGTCATGTAAAATGACTATCAATGATTAATTTGAAGTTTAATGAATTTGAAAATTTGACTCGTATTGTTGAAAATTAAGCTTATATTCTATTCTTAATTCCTTTTTACATTTTATTTAGGGTTACATTTTCATTTTAACTAGTAAAGTAAGACAAATATTAAAAATTAACACTTAGACTTAAGTTGACAGTTAAGAAATTAAAACATAAGTATTGGATTATATTTGGGTTTCAAGCCATCACGCGCGTCCATCTTCTCTGGCACGAATGGAGGGTCACAGATTAGATTAAGCAAGCGCCGGTCCATACCAAACATGACCACGTGGGCCCATCTACCTCCTCATGTGTTCGGTCAAGGCATATCATGCCCGGGTTAATCCAAAACGTGCGTCCAAACTAGCATGGCCACACCTCCCAAACCCAACCGATCTCAACCACTCAACTTCATAGGACGATTTGAGTGGCTTAGATCACGTTTTCATGGGATAGTCGGTATAGGTGTGAACACCAGCCCTACCACCTACACGCTGGTATGATCGACCAAGACCGACCAAGAGGGGTCGTCTTGAAACGCGTGCCCAAACTAGGGATGTCACGCGGTTTCCAACTCCTTTGCGGCAATGGATTTGCCGCAAACCGATCTCAACCACTCAACTTACCGGTCAAATTGAGTGGCCTAGATCGCGCCTTCATGGGACAAATGAGGTATGGACGTGCACACCGGCATGCTTGTCTACACACATGCCCGGTCGGTCCTCTCCAAATCCCTTTCCATGCTTGGTTTCGACCAAGCTGAAGAGTGATACTTGCGCACCTCTTCAAAAAACCCTAATATTCATTAACGGTCGCAGATGAGTGTCTCAAAGATCATCTCATCCGTCCAACTTCACTAGCTTGGTTATACAACCCTGGTCAGGAGTTATTTAGTTAGTGAGGCGTCATTACCCATCACTTTACCACATCATGATGCGCACACGCATAAAATACACACGATACTTCACAAGTATCAACTTCCCGAATAACGCAGTTATTCAATTCAAGATTACATGCTATCTTTCGTGGATCCACGATCCCACATTCCGACATCAATCATGTCACAAACTGGGGGATACATCTTGGGGTATTGGTCTGGCGGTTTACGGCGTGCGGCGTGCAACGCGCCATCACAAGAACGTGTCGAAGTCATGGACGGTTAGAGATGAATAGGAGAAGTGGGCAAGACCGGTCATGTGGCACCAACGCACAACTCCACTACTCCATCACTCCACTTCCTCCACTTCCCACGAGAGACGTGAATAAGGCTCAATGACTTGTATAAATAGGTTCTCCGCCCTATTTCAAACAACAACACAAGTCCAGACGAGACAGAAACCAAGTGTTAATACAAAAACGTATTCCAACACCCAGAGCTTGCTTGCATCAATCACAAGCCTGCTCACCTTTCATTTACAAGTCATAAGCAAGACAACACCTTCACAATCTCAACACCTTCTTCGCTTCCTCCCTAAGATCAACCCCATCTCCTTCACTTTGTGACCGAAACAAGTCTGGAACGGCCATTTCTTGGTTTAGGTAGGACTTGCACGCATTGATCTCTCGAATCTACAAGCACTCACCGCGCAAAGTGCATTTGTTTAAGGTTTAAATTCATTCCTCATCCACACCCCAAATTACCAAATTCTGCAGGAGTAGTTTTCACCCATAAACAATTGGCGACCACGGTGGGAGGTTGATCTCTCGGTTACAAAATCGAATTCTCAATTCTTGATTTCCATCTCACGATGTATCCTCATCCGGAATCCACAGTGGTTCAGATATCATGGGAAGCATAGCTGGAATGTTGGAGGATGTCTTGGCAAATCAAGCCGGTATCACCAGAAGGCAGAGCGAGACATTTCTCCTTTTGAATGATATAACAGCACAATTACAAGGAGGGTCGATAGGCATCAACTCAGACAGTGCAGGAAACGTTGAATCCTTAGTCGAGTCACACCTTTACAAGTGGAGAAGCAAAAAGAACACGTAGTCGCATGAAACGAAGATGAAAAGATGGACAACATGGTCCGAGGAAACTGAGGAAAGGACTTGTCCGGAGT
The DNA here is from genome assembly GCA_023531295.1 of Papaver armeniacum. Taxonomy (NCBI): domain Eukaryota; kingdom Viridiplantae; phylum Streptophyta; class Magnoliopsida; order Ranunculales; family Papaveraceae; genus Papaver; species Papaver armeniacum. Next base: position 17,319 of record JAJJWW010009263.1, read on the forward strand.
ACTACAATGTCTACCGCTAGATAAAGAAAGGGAGCCCGCAGCCCTATGGAGCCCTCGCTAGAAGATTTATATCTCAAAACTCTTGTTGAAGCCCTAAGACTGTCAATCGGCGTCGTCCTTCCAACCGATCGAAGAAATGCTTGAGGAAGGAGAAATCAATCGGGGAATACACGAATATACAGAGGATGGGAACGTTCAATCCGGTCACTCAGCAGTGACATTACGACACCTTCCACATCCCTTTACCTAGGAAAGCGATCCGAAGATATGATGGCATTCGCAAATCTCCCAACTTCATCTCCTGTTCCACATCAAAGCCATGGAGAGACATCACAACGCCCACTAACGCAGGAAAAGCCAGACTCAAGGCACTTACATTTCCCCTTCCCAATGAAGAAGATTCTGGAGCTACTGGAGGTGTGGGTATGAAATGGAGAGGTGGAGCTACCCCCGGTATGGCGTCCGCCTACTAATCAAGAAGTAATGGACCCGAGGTTTGTCATTTCAACCGGTTCCTCCATCACCCCACCAGCAAATGCAACGCTTTGAAGCGCATTGTTCAGGAGAAGCTTGGTCCAGAGCGATAACTCTGAGAGATTGGTGCGGAGGATTTTCTTAGAGAGGCTACTCCGGTTTGATACAAGTGAGGCTTCAAAAGCAAGTAAGTTTTACTCAACAATTTTACAAGAAGGATAGTTTTAGAATTCACTGGGGACTTAGCATCCCGCACATGGAGAAAGGGGCTCAACGATCAAATGCCATATTTGTTTCCCTTCATACCTCCCTTTTACACGACATTCGCAATTTCATATGACATGTGCAATCATTCATGACCAAGATGCAAATTTCATTTAACATAATCTCTTTCAAAAAGGTTGTTCACAAAACTATCTCAAAATAAGCCAATTCAATTACCTATTAATTCAAAACCGGAGGTCAAAGAAAATCCTCACTATCACTCAAGAGAGAAAAGCATCTAAAAGAAAAGGCAAGTATATAGCATGAATACTTCAAGGAAAGTCCTTCAAAGACAAAAACTCGTCCTTCGGGAGAGAGAGACTTTCATCCTTTGGAGCGCGCCTGCGTTTCGACTCAGTTCATTAGACAACTTCTCAACCTCTTCTTCCCCGGCGAGCAACACAGTCCGCAGTAGGGACTTCATCCAGTAATTTCTGAAGCTCCCGAATCTTGGAGAACCCTTTGAAGAACCAAGGAGCATTGAAGCTGTACTGCGCAAACACGTCCCGATGGCACCTCCAATCTTCAATCATCTCCTCAGAAACTGTTCGACCAGTCGTGACGCTCATCCCCTGGATAGAAACTAAAGCTTCTTGGACGCGGTTGACCAACGCAAGACGAATTTTGAGCTTCGTGGTGGTAGCAATATGGCCGTGCTTCTCCCATATCGCTGTGTACAACTCTTCGAACTGAACCGGCATGCTGAATCCACCAACCAACACATGACCTGGATAAGGGACAGTAAAAGGAGGATCGAACAAAGCCCCAGGTGCATCACCGGTAATTCACCAACCACGTGAGCCTTGTCGGTTAGGAGGCCTTTCGGAAGAAGTCACCACAATAGCCATATTCATGGAACCCGCTCGGGACGGATTTCAAGGGGAGCCGCCTCAATTATTGCAGACGCTACTTTTCTTATACTCCTTCCGCATCTACTTCGCTCCGGGTACTAATTTCCATCACGACCCCGTCAACAAGATCACTCGGGGAGGCGGCTTGTCCAACCGAGCTTGCATCATCTCTCGTCATGGTCGGAAAAAGGAGCGGTTTCTCCCAGACTTCTCGGCATGATGAGGAGCAGTTTCTCCAGACTTCTCAGCATGAAGATCAGTATCGCCAGACTTCTCAGCATGAAGATCAGTATCGCCAGACTTCTCAACATGAAGGCCGACATTACCAGCCTTCTCATTCGAATACGCGCCAACCTTGTGAAGACATTCTCTTCCGAATTTCACGATTCCAAGCAAGGATCACTCTTAGAAGATTCACCCCGGAGAAATAAAGGAACCAACGGAAGAAATTTAAATACCTCGCATGTTGGAGGAATTGAGGATCACCGAACCACATGCCGCCTCTTGGATCTCTCTCTCGCTTGGGGACTGCAATCCTCAGCCCTGGTCCGTTTGGCTGGAAGTGGCTTCAACCGGAAATGCTTTTTCAAAACGTCAAAAGATGGTTCACCACGGAAACCTGTCACAATACTCTCCGAGAATTCCTGGAAAATCAACAGTTGCCTGCTCCAAAATTCTTGTACTTATCGGTTACCACTGGGTTTCTCCCAATAGGCGAGGAAGTGAAGGCTCACCCGTTCCAAAAACATGCCAGCGTTAAGAATATTCGGGAGAGATTCTTTCGGAACCCTTGGTGAACGAATAAATGGGACACCCTGATCAAATCCCATTTGGCGAGCAGCCCTGTCAATATTGTACGGAGTCACAGAAAATTCTCCGTTAAATAGAGACGGGACATATCCTGGAATGCAGCTGCGCAGGTAAATAAGTTCTCCAGTTTTCATAGTTTCGACATCGGTACACAACACAACATCAGGGCCATCAGAAGCAATAGCAAAAGTCTTTGGCTGAACAATGGAAGGGTGGACCGGCTCCCACGGACGGAAATCTCGTAAGACACATTGTCAAATGTGTCCACAAGTCTCGCACCAGCTCTGGGACGCCTCTTATTCCAGCGAAGTATTCTCGAGCCACCATACAAGTTGGTGAGAAAATTTGCAGGGGAGGGAGCGTAGCTTTTGAAGTGTTCCCATAAGAATGCCTGAAGAAAAGCGAAGTGAACGTGCGATTCCACCTTCTTGTACCCGTTAGAAACATGCATGTCCATTGCTAAGGCGTCCAGATGAGAATACAGCGATCCAAGGAACAATGCACCCAGAGGAAGAACTTCGCCCTTCGCATGCCTTATAGCAATCTTAACAAGGTCACTTCTAATGGTCTTCTTTCCAGAACCATCATCGAATACATCTCTGGATAACCATAAGACAGGAACGCAATCACGCCGAGCTCATTCTCCAACTCTTGATTCGGCTCGGGTCCGCAGGAGACCACTCCGACACCCACCAGTGTAGAAGCATCTCGTATCTTTTTCTCCTCCTTGTCCGTGACCGTCGAATTCCGCCACTTTTCAAGTATAGCACCATAGTTACTTTTTTCCGTATCGTAGAGCTCGTAAGAAAGACTTCCAAAGCAACAGGCAGTGTTCATTAATGCTTCCTACACTCTCCAAAGTGATAGTCATCTCTCCCCATCTAGATATGGATGTATGAGTAGAAATACGCCACCGAGAAATGAAGGTAATCAAACCCGCAACGTTTTTCTTAATTTCAAGAACAGCAGATGCCATGACCGCATTGAGGATTTGCGCTGAAAGAAAATTATCTTTAATGCCCTTATTACTCAACATGCGTCTCATCCATCCTTCATAAGAACCCAGTGGAGCATGGCAAATCTTGAAGTCAATAGGGGAAGGCGGATATTCATTTCTCCAGAGGCAAAATCTCATCACAAGTGCTGAAGAAGAAAATGGATCGACATCCATATTTTCCGAATCGGAAAGCGTGGACTATCTTATGAGAAGGATGTCTTCTAATATTTGGAAAAGGCGAGGTGAACAACTCATCATCAATGTTCGGCATATCTTTGAAGCTGTCAACACTTCCTGACTTGGCACCAGCATTATCTTCAGAAGACATCTCAACAGGGATTCTTTTCTTCCACAATGAAATAAAAGACAGGAGTTAGAACTCGTATAAAGGCACATGAGAGATGTAGTCACACACGGCAAGACACAACTCACACCGGAGCACACAAAACCGGTCCAAACACCGACTCAAATTCGATGGATTTCAAGACCGGTATTAGTTTTCAAGTCCATGCAAGTTTCAAGTCCGGTACAATTTTCATTCGTATTGATTTTCAAGTCAAGTGATTTCAAGTTTCAATCTGGTATTGATTTCAAGTCGTGCAAGTTTCAGTCTGTATTGATTTCAAGTCGTGCAAGTTTGATCTGGTATTGATTTCAAGTCCTGGTATTGATTTCAAGTTTATCCAGTATTGGTTTCAAGTCAGGTAAGGTGTATTGGTTTCAAGTCCCGACAAATTTCAGTCTGGTATTGGTTTCAAGTCCGGTACAAGTTTCAAGTTCGGTGTAAATTTCAGTCAAGCATATGTGAGTAAGACCCACGTTCCGCATACACGGCCCGCATTCATTCATCCGCATGCATCATAACACGATTTTTTTTATTCATGGGAATCGTGTTCACTTTGGATTCAAGCCAAATGGTGGAAAAAGCTAAGCATATACATGTCTTACAAAAGGTGTTTACCTAACAAACTAGGGTTTTACCTTAAAAAAAAAAAAAAAAACCTACCTCGGACGGCGACGCACAGTAGCAGTTCCGACGAACGGACGGCGGCGCAAAATAGCAGCTCCGGCAACGGCAACAGCAGGAGCGGCGATGGTCACGACGAGAGCTACTCAAAAAAAAAAAAAAAGGAGAACTCGTGAGGAAAAAGAAAGGGGTTTTTGCCTCTTTTATAGACAAAAAATTAGAAGAATCCCAATAGAAGAAGGATTCCTCCCTTATTTGGTTTCCTCTTTTGATTCAAATACCCAAAGAAAGAAACCGGCCCCACCAAAGGATTCCATACAAGTGTGACGGCGTGGGCAACTAGCGGTCGGCCAACACTCTTCGGGTAAACTCCTTTTATCCTGTCTTTCTCATATATGTATGTCACCATCTCATGCCTACCAAACAATAGTGTAACCATTATGTGCTAGGCAGGGGACTTAATGTTGATGGTGGGTTTTCATTTGAGGTTAAAATTGTAAAAACCGGAAAAAATTATGCGCTGACATCTTGTAAAAGATAAGGCCATTTATAAGTGTTGGATAGTCCCTCACTTAATTCACCAAGAATGGAGCATGTAGCAACAATCCCATTCTGTGAATACATGAAATTCCTCCAGGTTGGAGCATGTGGCAACAATCCCTTCCTGTGAATTTCATATCAGCCTTGTATTTCCAAGCACTCATTATCGGTGTGGCATGACGATCGCGTGTTACTCTGTAAGAGTAACACGAACCTCCAAGCACTATAATGAAACCATGTACGAAATACCCGTACAGGATGACTCTCGGTGTGTTATACTAGCCCGATTGAGCCCCTCTCGGTGTGTTATACTAGCCCGATTGAGCATCCGGACTGACCATATCAGTCCGGATATGATTTGATCGCAGTCATCCAACTCCATAAGCATGATTGGATGACCCCAGATCAATTCCATCACCCCCAAGCAGGTATGGAATACCCACGGCCGACCCCGCATGGTCGGTCATTGGCCTAGCTTGCCAAGAAACCGTTCATACCAAGCATTATGGACGGAAAACCCTAAATTAGGGTTTGCGGCATATTACATGTGTTGCAAAACAGCCTCAACCATCCATCTTCGCAGGTATAGATGGAGGGTGTAGATGTAGACTCAAAGGGCCCAGAGCATGTCAACACGATCACCGTGGGCCCGCCTACACATTTGACTAATCGGTCAAAACCAACCATGGTTGGTCGTGACAAAATTGTCACCCAAACAAGAGATGGCGCACGGCTTTTGAAAGCCAAAATTAGGGTTTCAAGCCATCACGCGCGTCCATCTTCTCCGCACGAATGGAGGGTCACGAGATTAGATTAAGCAAGGGTCCGGTCATACCAAAGATGACCACCGTGGGCCCATCTACCTCCTCATGTGTTCGGCCAAGGCATATCATGCCTGGTTAATCCAAAACGTGCATCCAAACTAGCATGGCCACGCTTCCCAAACCACAACCGATCTCAACCACTCAACTTCACCGACGATTTGAGTGGCTTAGATCACGCTTTCATGGGATAGTCGAGGTATAGGTGTGAACACCACCTACCACCTACACGCTGGTATGATCGACCAAGACCGACCAAGAGGGGTCGTCTTGAAACGCGTGCCCAAACTAGGGATGTCACGCGGTTTCCAACTCCTTTGCGGCAATGGATTTGCCGCAAACCGATCTCAATCACTCAACTTTACCGGTCAAATTGAGTGGCCTATATCGCGCCTTCATGGGACAAAGTGAGGTATGGACGTGCACACGGGCATGCTGTCTACACACATACCCTGGTCGGTCCTCTCCAAATCCCTTTCCATGCTTGGTTTCGACCAAGCTTAAGAGTGATACTTGCGCACCTCAAAAAAAAAAACCCTAATATTCATTAACGGGCCGCAGATGAGTGTCTCAAAGATCATCTCATCCGTCCAACTTCACCAGCTTGGTTATACAACCCGGTCGGGAGTTATTTGGTTAGTGAGGCGTCATTACCCATCACTTTACCACACCATGATGCGCATCCGCATAAAATGCACACGATACTTCACAAGTATCAACTTCCCGAATAACACAGTTTATTCAATTCAAAGATTACATGCTATCTTTCGTGGATCCACGATCCACACATTCCAGACATCAATCATGTCACAAACCGGGGGATACATCTTTTGGGGTATTGGTCTGGCGGTTTACATCGTGCATCGTGCAACACGCCATCACAAGAACGTGTCAGGAAGTCATGGACGGTTAGAGATGAACAGGAGAAGTGGGCAAGACTGGTCGTGTGGCACCAACGCACAACTCCACTACTCCATCACTCCACTTCCTCCACTTCCCACGAGAGACGTGAATAAGGCTCAATGACTTGTATAAATAGGTTCTCCGCCCTATTTCAAACAACACACAAGTCCGACGAGACGAGAAAACCAAGTGTTAATACAAAAACGTATTCCAACACCCGAGCTTGCTTGCATCAATCACAAGCCTGCTCACCTTTTCGTTACAAGTCATAAGCAAGCCAACACCTTCACAATCTCAACACCTTCTTCGCTTCCTCCCTAAGATCAACCCCATCTCCTTCACTTTGTGACCGAAACAAGTCTGGAACGGCCATTTCTTGGTTTAGGCCGGACTTGCACAGATTGATCTCTCGAATCTACAAGCACTCACCGCGCAGTGCATTTGTTTAAGGTTTAAATTCATTCCTCATCCACACCCCAAATTACCAAATTCTGCAGGAGTAGTTTTCACCCATAAACAATATCTTATGAACAACCAATATGTGTGATAGAGTATAACCGCTCACAACTTGTTGTGTTCTTGCAGAACTGTTCACAAAGGCCTGACTTATGTATTGGTATAACTTTTATTAGTAAAATCGATCTTAAGTAATCACCTGTGGTATGATCGGATTTTGTATTTTTAAAGGTGGAACCAGAATCTAAATTATAATCCGCTAAATCCACCGAAAAGAAACTATTGGACATCAAATTTAGAATATTAGTAAAAGTAGTCTTGGCCAATGTCAACAAGCAGTAACCCGAACTTGCATTTCGACCCACGTAAGAAACAAGCTCATCTAACTTTCTTTGTCTTAGGTTCTGATCTGAATCAAGCTTTTGAGTAGTGAAAAGATGTGAGCTTGTCAATTTTCTAAGAGCTCTCCATTGAGGTGAAGCAGGTAACCATATCATTGAGTATTTATGGTCATCTTGTATCGTAATTGCATCCAAAACGGCTCGCTAGAAAAAGATTGATCATGTTTTTTAAGAACTTCTTTGGCTATGGCAGGAGAAGAAATGACTACCGGTCGTTAAACAACCGAGTTTGAGTGACATTGACGGACCGTAAAATTTACCTAGCTGAGTCAGTGACTCGTGAGGTTTTTTGCCGAGTTGAACAAAACATTCTGAGTTGTCATTAATGCAGTAATTTGGATTTTATTCGTGTAAAAAAAACTATACTAGTGCTTGTTTTGCGGTTATTTCGAGTTTTTTTGGATTGGGAGGCATTTTCCACTCCATTCCGAGTTTTCCTAACTCTATCGACGAAGTATAATTCGTCGAATGTTCCTAAAGTTATTTGTGTGATGCCCATGAAAGCGATGATATCTACTGAGAACTCATGACTCCTAGTCCCCGAGAGGTGGCTCTCTTCCGAGGTGGGCGGTGGTGGAATCTCCTCGTTTAATACTATTGCCTCCCATACCTTTTCCACAAGAGTGTTAAGTCAAGGGAGCTTTATGTCTTCAAAAGCTGGTGCATTTGGTCTCGCTAGCTCCCAAACCGGCCTTTGATTGTTCCTTTGTTGATATCCGCGTTGTAACCTCGTGGCTCATAATTCTTCTTATTGAATCTTCATATCTTTGTTGATCGATCCATTCTTGATCTCCACTTGATACGCCTACAAGCTTCGGCTGGACCTGGAGTTGATGGCTCTCCCTTTTCATATTTCGGATCATTCTCCACGACATGCATCGTCTCGGTAATAGCCTTGAATTTTCCTTCCAATGGAATCGGTGCTACTTCACCGACTTGCCTCTCGTTTTCTTCCAACGCTATGTACTCCTCTTGGTACTATCTTAATTCATTCATCGTCAAAGAGTTTGAATAATGAATATTTGAGTGCACAGCAGGTCAGTCAGGATCAACGCGTTAACGAAAGCTAAGATGAAATTTTTCTCATCAACTCTCCCGGCAAGCTCGCTGAATACCGTTCTCCACCTCGTTACCAATCCTCGCAGGCTTTCCATAGGTCTCCTTCTTAAGTTGAACAGAGTCTCAATCCCCGGCCTCAGCATGTTGTTAGTTATATAGGTGGTCAGGAATATTCTCTGTAAGTCTCTGAACGACGAAATAGATCTTTCAGGTAGCCCATCAAACCAAGCTAGTGCTTTCCCGGCCAAGCTCGCGGGGAAATATCGACAAAGTACTGCATCATTTCGTCCCCATTGCATCAACGAAAGAGTGTATTGTTTCAAGTGTTGCACAACACTTTCGGATCCGCTAAATATGCTTGGGAGCGTTGGCAGCACACATTTCTCTGGGATGTCCGTGTGCATTATCTCGTTGGTAAATGAAGATTTATCGGCTTCTTCTATTTCCTCCGCCAGCTGCACTCTGCCGCCTCTTCGCGAATTGTTTATCAGCGTCCTCATATCTCGCAACTCATCCAAAACTTCCTAGTTCAGGTTCCCTCCGTTTTCTTCCCGACGGCCACCTCTCATCACGCTGAGCCTTCCTTCACCATTTCTTATCTCTTCCTCATTCCCCCGGTTGAATTCGCGTTGTCTTTCCTATTATTGCCTCCTCTCATTTTCTTCGTACCTCCGCTCTTCTTCATACCTTCTCCTTTGATCTTCCCACTTGATATTTCAATGCCCTTCTCGGTTCTCTTTTTCGCCGCCTCTCGTCGTCCTTGTGTATATCTCATTTGTCGTAACTCTTCTTCTCCCCGATGAAATCGTGTTCACCTATGAATCCGTTGCGTAAGCTTTCCGCTTCCTCATTTAGTTGGCGATTTTGCAACATCAACTCGGGGTTTTGCCTCGTCAATCGGTATGCTGCTCCGCTAGATCCCTGTCTCGTGCTCTTTCAAGGCGGAGCGCTTCCCTCAGCTGATCCAACGTCATGTCTTCTTCACCGATGTTCTCCTCAATTTTCTCACGACTCATCTCTTCTTCTGCAATGGTGTCCGTGTCGGAGGTGTGTACAGAACCCTCTCTAAAGTTATCTTCGTTGGCCTCCTCAATCTGCCGCTGGTTCGCACCTTGTCTTTCTCCTGCAACCAATGTTCCTCCTTTTTCCATTCTTCCTCCTCTTTTGGCCTCCAATCGCTTGCTTCTTCTTGTCGCTATCATGTGTGCCGCTCGATCTGACGTTCTAGTCATCAACTTATCCTAGTTTCAATATCCAGTTTATCCTTTAAACCCTAATCTTAAAAGAGACGTCTCGCTAAGATCTCACACTCCTACAACTTTACTTCTCTCCACTCCTTAGATGAGGATGAATCCCCAATCTAAGTTCCCTATTTTCGGGCCTTAAATGTAACTACTTTTGGAAATCCAGAAGCACGCCCAAAAGGAAGGTAACCAAGATCTAAGACATGTTTGCATTGTATAAACTAGAAAGTCTTTATTTATGAACCAACCAAGGAAACAAAATACAAGTTCTTGAATACATGGAAACCCTAATCTCACTCTCTAAGATAAGCTCTCCTCTCCCTCCTCTTATACATTGCCCAAGAACCTCTATTTATAGGCCAACTAACCCTAATGGGGCACATCTCATTTTACTTCATCAAGTTCTCGCGAAGGTGCTTTATACTTCGCCAGGGCCCTTTTTCATAAACTTTTTTCCCCTTCTTTCGCTACATTCACATGGGCTTGTCGGGACAACTGTCTCTTTTCTTTCCCGATAATCTACTTATTTCACAGTTTATCTTTTTAGCCAAGTTAGCTTATTTAGCCCATCCCTACTTCGTGGTTGGTATCTTATTGGGTACTCTTTTGTATCTTAGATTCTTCGGGTGTGTCTCCTCATTTCTATACGCCTCCCCTTTGTACTTCGCGGGACTAATCGGTGACGAAGTAACTCTGACATTCGAATCGACAAGTCCCTGACTGGGATATTTGAGTGAGATCTCTAGCCATACTTCTTCCCTTTATGTTTGACATGTGGCGAGCCTATTTCGTGTACCTACAACTTGAACCAGGAAAATGTACATAATTAACAAGATAAGTAAATTTTTTTGTGAATTTAGAGATAATTTATAAAAGCCATTCTTATCTTCCAACTTTAAAATCCTGGCGAGATTGGGGTATACCCAAACTAATTGGGGTATACCCAATTTTAAGTGGACATGTGACCTTACTAGGGGGAGGTCAAATATGTTTGAAGTTACAATACTACCCTTGCCCATTATAATTCTATTACCATAATCAGTTTTTTTTATTTTCATTTCATCTTCCTTCTTCTATTTTTCTTCTTTTCCATAACCACACCGGCTCCTCCCCCAACACCACCACCAAAACTCGTCGATTAATTCGTTAACATCGTCGATTCGAAAACTCCGAGTAATCTTCATCAATGGAACCACTAGAAAGGCGCCAATAGAAAACCCAATGAGCATAACCCTGGAATTGCAAGTTTGGTTCAAAAGAAAGTGAGTAAAAAAATCGTCGAAGAAGAAGAGATTGAACCCGCTCAAAACGAAGAAATGGTGCGATTAAGAAAGTAAGGGCCTACTTAAACTCACTCTAGTACTTCAATTTCATGTTTGCATGTCAAATTAGGCCAGAAAAATCGATTCTTTGATTTTCAGGTTATTTAGAAGCATGTTGTTTGTTTCATGACCTTCCCGGGATTTCATATTTAGTGTTCCGCCGGGATGCTCGTTGGTTGAATATCTTGCCGGCGGTTTAGTTTTTGTAATCGCTTTCATGTGGTCGAAGTTATTCAACGTATAATCATGCCGGCGTTTTTTTTTAAAGCGGATCGGTTATAAACTTTTAACTTTTCCCGGGATTTCGGTTTTTAGCGTCTCCCCGATGCCTTGAGTTATAAAGGTTGGAATGGTATATAAATAATACCACGCAGCGTTATGTTAGCGGTGTTGTTTTTATTATGGACGTTGTCGGCATTTGTAGTTTAAAACCGATCATAGTTGTTAAAAACCGGCAAGTTATTGGAATAAAACCCTCCCGACCCTTGTTTAGCCGGCTTGCTGTTTAGATATCGACCCTTCCGACCTTAGTCCGCCGGAATGGTTATATATGTTGAGCCTTACGACTTATAGTTTTTTCTTAATTGTTCTTGTTCAGGTTGCAAAAGGCAAACAAGAAAGCTCTGAAATATCTTAGTCCTCCTTCAAGACCTCCTCGTGTTGGTGAAAAACTCTTGACATCGAGGGGCATACGTTGTGGCGGGAACGACAAAGATCCGTGTACCGAATGATGATTATCAACCACCATCGGAACCCAGTGATTGAGACGAGACTCAGAGATGAAGACCAATCAATTCCATCTGGTAGAAGAGGTGACGATGATGATGGTGATGAAAGAAATTCGGCTGCTGGAGGAGGTAACAATGATGATGATGATGATGGTGATCAAGACATGCCTATGTTGGATGAGGTAATGATGATGATGATGATGGTAATGGTAATGGAGATCAAGGTAAGGATATTCATGATGAAATTGTTGAAGAGGCGAGGAACAAGAAAGAAGAAGAAGAAGTTGGGGAACAAACCCAAGCTTCAAGTACTAGTGCAACCTAGGAATAAGAAAAGGGTTATCACTAAACCAACTAATTCCCACATGCCTCCCTCCGAATTGAAGGTTAAATTGAAACCAAATGATCTTCCCTGGGGGACCCCAGAAGATGGTGGACATATTCTTTTTGGATACAAAGACTCATGGGCATGTGAAATCCAAAATACTATCGTAAGTAATCTCAATCCGTCTTTGTTTTTCATTTAAGTGTGTAACTATCTTAAATTTGCGTCAAGTGTTTGTATTTCTTTTCATTTTGTGTTTTTGGTATTTAGGATCACAAGCATGCCATCCGTCTGTGAGAGGCACCAAGGTTCATGTTCGTGTGACTAAAAAGCGGGACCTTGACAAGGAATGTGACGAGGTGCAAAGCGATTGTCAAAAACTCCGGGTTGTGGCCTGCGGTGGAGAGTTCAAATGTTGAGTATGATAGAGTTACCGTATCCGCATACGTGTGAGAGGTTTATGGAGAGACCGATACAATGTTATTCCCATTCGGTGAGATGGCGATAACTCCCGATGATGCTCATCAAATTCTAGGCCTCGAGGTTGATGTAAAAGCAATCAGTGAGGGCTTCGATAATAACATTTCTTGGGAGGATATCTTCAAATTGACCAAAACTTTGTTCGGTTGGGATCGATTAAGACGAGTCTATGCTTGCGATGAAGGATGGTAATCTAAGCAAGAAGTTTAATCGAAGAAGCCGAGGGATACATTATCTGGGACCAAGAAAATCTTTGATAAGGAAGGAAGGGTGAACCCCGTGCGAATCAATGCTACCGCGTCGGCTTATTTGCTATACGTCTTGGGCAAATGTATCTTCCCGACGTGATTCAGGAAGCTTGGTCGACACCCAGTTATTTGCGGCTATTGGATCCCTTAGATAAGATGCATGAGTATTCTTGGGAGTACTGCGGTGGTCGCCTTCTTGAACAATGAGTTGACAAAGGCTTCAAAGGCACTCACTGCGCAAGTTAACGGAAACATATGTCTCTTCCAGGGTAATTGTATTGTCTAAATCATTTATATTTGCCAAATGCTTGTAATGTTTGATTCTTACTAAACTTTGTGTTTGCATAGGTTTGGATATATGAGCACTTCCCTACTTTGGTGAAAACCAACTCCCACGTCAAATTGAATGAAAAGCCTGCGATTGATAAGCCAAGAGCGCAAAGATACGATTTAGGGTGCTCGGGAAAAGGATATGCCATGACCGCTTATTAACGTGCGAATCGCCTTGGACAAATTGACTGCGGATGAAGTAATATTTGATCCTTACCGAGATGCTAGAAATCAAGGTTTAATCCACTACGGGAAAATTAGTAATCTACAACTGTAGATTGACAACTCGTAAATTAAAAGTTGTAAAATGTAGTATGTTTTACAACTTTTTCCAACAAAAGCGTTGTCAAAGTAAAATATGTCCAACTCTTAGGACCAACGAGTTCCTAAGAGTAGTGACGAGAATCGAGAACCACAACTTGTTGTGTGAAAAGGGTTGTAGAGAGAAGTGACCACCTTTAGAATTTACAACTCACATCCTAAAGGTAGTGAATTATTTTAAAACAACACTAATAAGAGTCGTTGAAGATAAGAAAAAAAAAAATTGAAAAATATTCTTGTAGAGAATCGAACCCAAGCTTACTAGGTGTTAGTACAAGACGTCAACCATCCTGCCGGATTCACAATACTGGTAGATTTGTGCTTTTTCTTTTAATCAACATTCACAACCTTTACAAGAGTTGTAAATGATAAATTGACTTTGAAAAAAAAATGAGGCTAAGATGAATCGAACCTGAACCTCCTCCGTCTCCAAGACTTGGATTTCAACCACCCTTCCACATTTACATGCATGTCTCGCTTAAATTTGACATTTACTTTTATAAAAAAGTGATAAGGAAAAAAACATGTTAAGGAAAAGAAATAAATGGACGGTTATGATGTAAATGGATGGTTATGATGGGAGATGGAAAAGATAAGAAGAAAAAGGATAAATAGACCTTCTACAACCCCTTAAGAGTCGTCGTAAATGTATAAACACTTCGCTAAATTTTTCTCACTTCTCGCAAAAAAATTCCCACTACCTCGCTAAATTTTATTCACTTCGCAAAAAACTTCTCACTTCGCTAAATTTTTCTCAGCCTCGCTAAATTTTTTCATCTCTATTGACAACCTTTATAAGAGTTGTCGTTGAGGTATAAACACTTATGCTAAATTTTTCTCACTTCTGCTAAATTTTATTCACTTTTGTTAAAAAATTTCTCACTTCTGCTAAATTTTTCTCACTTCTGCAAAAAAAAAATTGTCATCACTATTCAGTTTCGATCTCGGAGCCTTTGTTTCTCGAAGTAGACAAATTTTGTGTGTTTAAGGTTTCGAGAATATTCCCATGGAATCTTACCGGTAAATGGGTGGATTCATCGTCTTTGCGAACTTTCAGACTTATAGTAGTCCGCTCATGGCCAAGTTTAGATCCCAGTGCCAGTTTATTTCTCGAAATTGATGAATTTGTGTGTGTTTAAGGTTTCTGAGAATATTCCCATGGAATCTTACCCGTAAATTGTTGGATTAATCGTCTTTGCGAACTTTCAGACTTATAGTTGTCCGCTCATGGTCAGGTTTCGTCTAGGAGCCGCTTTCTTTCACAAAGTGACGAATTTGTGCGTGTTTAAGATTTCGAGAATATTCCCTTGGAATCTTACCCGTAAATGGTTGTATTCATTGTCTTTGCGAACTTTCGGACTTATAGTAGTCCACCGACGACTGTGTTTCGATCTCGGAGCCGGTTTGTTTCTCGAAGTAGACAATTTGTGTGTGTTTAATGTTTCGAGAATATTCCCATGGAATCTTACCCGTAAATGGGTGGATTCATCGTCTTTGCGAACTTTCGGACTTATAGTAGTCCGCTCATGGCCAAGTTTCGATCCGGTGCCGGTTCTTTCTCGAAGTTGACGAATTTGTGTGTGTTTAAGGTTTCGAGAATATTCCCATGGAATCTTACCCGTAAATGGTTGGATTCATCGTCGACTTATGTAGTCCACTCGACCAGGGTTTCGATCTCGGAGCCAAGGTACGCATACAATATGCCGAATAGGGTTTGTTTAAGGTTTGGAGAATATTCCAAAGGAATCTTACGTAAATGGATGGATTTCATCGTTCTTATGAAATTTCGTACTTATAGTAGTCCACCGAGCTGTGTTTCGATCTCGGAGCCAAGGTATGCATACAATATGCCGAATAGGGTTTGTTTAATGTTTCGTAGAATATACCGAAGGAATCTTACTTGTAAATGGATGGATTCATCGTTCTTACCAAGTTTCCGAATTATAGTAGTCCACTCAGGCCGTGTTTCGATCTCGGAGCCAAGGTACGCATACAATATGCCAGAATAGGGTTTGTTTAAGGTTTCGGGGAATATACCGAAGGAATCGTACTTGTAAATAGATGGATTCATCGTTCTTACCAAGTTTTCGAATTATAGTAGTCCACTCCCACAGGTTTCGATCTCGGAGCCAAGGTACGCATACAATATGCGGAAGGGGGGTTTGTTTTAGGTTTGGGGAGAATATTCCAAAGGAATCTTACCCGTAAATGGATGGATTCATCATTCTTACCAAGTTTCGACTTATAGTAGTCCACTCCAGACAGGGTTTCGATCTCGGAGCCATGGTATGCATACAATATGCCGAGAATAGGGTTTGTTTAAGGTTTCGTAGAATACTTGAAGGAATCTTAATTGTAAATGGATGGATTCATCGTTCTTACCAGGTTTTCGAATTATAGTAGTCCACTCCCACTGTGTTTCGATCTCGGAGCCAAGGTACGCATACAATATGCCAGAATAGGGTTTGTTCAATGTTTCAGAGAATATACCGAAGGAATCTTACTTGTAAATGGATGGATTCATCGTTCTTACCAAGTTTTCGAATTATAATAGTCCACTCCCGGCCAGGTTTCGATCTCGGAGCCAAGGTACGCATACAATATGCCAGAATAGGGTTTGTTTAAGGTTTCTGGGAATATACCGAAGGAATCTTACTTGTAAATAGATGGATTCATCGTTCTTACCAAGTTTTCGAATTATAGTAGTCCACTCCCGACCGTGTTTCGATCTCTGGGAGCCAAGGTACGCATACAATATGCCGAATAGGGTTTGTTTAAGGTTTCGTAGAATATTCCAAAGGAATCTTTCTCGAAGTTGACGAATTTGTATGTGTTTAGGGTTTATGAGAATATTCCCATGCAATCTTACCTCGTAAATGGTTGGATTCATCGTCTTTGCAAACTTTCGGACTTATAGTAGTCCGCTCATGGCCAAAGTTTCGATCCCGGAGCCAGTTTCTTTCTCAAAGTTGACGAATTTGTGTGTGTTTAAGGTTTCAGGGAATATTTCGAAGGAATCTTACCTGTAAATGGATGTATTCATCGTTCTTACGAAGTTTCTGACTTATAAGAGTCTTTGTCGGCCGTGTTTCGATCTCGAGCCGTGGTTTGCATACAATATGCCGAATAGTGGTTGGTTTAATGTTTTGTGGAATATTCCAAAGGAATCTTTTAATGGAAATGGATGGATTCTTCGATCTTATGAAATTTCGGACTTAGAGTAGTCCAATCACGGCCGTCTTCCGATCTCGGAGCTGTGGATATGCGTACAATATGCCGTAATATGGTTTGTTTAAGGTTTCGTGGAATATTTCAAGGAATCTTACCTCGTAAATGGATGGATTCATCGTTCTTACGAAGGTTATGACTTAGAGTACTCTAATCACGCTTTGTGTTTCGATCTCGGAAGCTGGTATGCGTACATTATGCCGTGAATATGGTTTGTTTAAGGTTTCAGTGGAATATTTCAAGGAATCTTACCCGTAAATGGATGTATTCATCGTTCTTACGAAGTTTCGGACTTAGAGTAGTCCAATCACGGCTGTGTTTCGATCTCTGAGCCCGATATGCGTACAATATGCTTTAATATGGGTTGTTTAAGGTTTCAGTGGAATATTTCAAGGAATCTTACCTCGTAAATGGATGTATTCATCGTTCTTACGAAGTTTCGACTTAGAGTAGTCCAATCACGGCTAGGTTTCGATCTCGGAGTCAGGTATGCGTACATTATGCTAGAATATGGTTTGTTTAATGTTTCAGGGAATATTCCAAAGGAATATTACATGTAAATGGATGGATTCATCGTTCTTACGAAATTTTCGACTTATAGTAGTCCACTCACGGCCCGTTTCAATCTCTGAGCTGTGGTTTCCATTCAATATGCCAAAATATGGTTTTTTTAAGGTTTGGTGGAATATTTGAAGGAATCTTACTTGTAAATGGATGGATTCATCGTTCTTACGAAATTTCCGACTTATGATAGTCCACCGACGGCCGGGTTCATAGTTTGTATATTGTTAAACCACATTTGAAGTTCGAATCAACACTGAGCTTCATATTTATCGATTTCGATGATGTATCATGCTAAGTTTGAAGTCAGAACCTTCCCAGAGCTTCTTAGTTCATAGTTTGTATACCGTTATACAACATTTGAAGTTCGAATCAACACCGAGTTTCATATTTATCGATTTCGATGATGTATCATCTTAAGTTTAAAGTCATAACTCTCCGGAGCTTCGTGGTTCACATTTTGTATGCCGATATACCACATTTGAAGTTCGAATCAACACCGCGCTTCATATTTATCGATTTCGATGATGTATCATGCTAAGTTTGAAGTCGAACCCTCCTAGAGCTTCTTGGTTCATAGTTTGTATATCGTTATACTACATTTGAAGTTCGAATCAACACTGAGCTTCATATTTATCGATTTCGATGATGTATCATGCTAAGTTTAAAGTCATAACCCTCACAAAGCTTCAATTTTATCGATTTCGATGATGTATTATATAATAAAGCTACTTCATGGCATGTATGAGTTGTCAAAATTACTTCATGACCTATGCGACTAGTCGAAATTCAAAGCGGAAGCACAAAGAGAAACACACAAAAACACAAAGAGAAAGCACAAAGAAACACACCAATTATCAAATTCATTTTTCATTTTCCTGATTCAATATTATACATTTTTTGGATCTTTTATATCGTAATGTTGATAATAATGTCCTAAATTTATTAAATTTTTTTTTGGATTTTTTTTCATGTCGAAGGTTGATAATTAAACCGAAAACATGAGTTCCTATTAACACAAAGAGAAAGCACAAAGAAAACACAATTTTCTTGATCCGTATGACACTCTTAACTTAAATCTGTACCGTCCAAAAATTTTTCATAATCCGTATGACCCGTCAAACCACATCTTATCCGTTCAAATTCTTTTACATAAAATGAAATTATTTTCTCTCACTTGCCTTCACTCATGTTTCTCTCTGTCTCTCATCTTTCCATCCCTCAGAAAAAAAAACCCAAACTTGCGCCTTCCCTCGAGAAAAAAAACCTCACTCAAGATTTGCTTAACCGTTGATTTAACAAAGGAATCGGTTTAGAGAAGCAAATCAAACCCTACATCCTCATTGTTGAAGAAACAAAACCAAATCTCAAGATATTTTCAAATCCAATTAATCGATTTCCCAAATCCTTGATTCTCTTTTCGATTTCATAATGAATCCTCACAAACCCTAGCTTTAGTTCAAGTAGAAACCGTTAATTTCGTCTTTGATTTCTCTATTTAACTTCATCTTGAACTCATCCCCTAAACCCTAACTTCTATTATCTTCTATTATCGGATTTACCTTTTCTTCAAGGTTCTAAATCTCATACTTGTATTGACACCACCTTCAATCATCTTGAAGTGCGAGTTGTTCGTTGTGGTTGAGCAGAGATGTTGATGTTACGGAGATGGGTTCACTAGATTTTGGTGGTTTGAGAAGATTGGTGATGAGAAATTAAGATGGTGGTGGTTATTATGATGAACACCCTCAAAGAAATACTCGGTGAAAAATGTCTTCCTTTTATCTCGATTCCTCCGTCTAATTTCCCTTTTTACCGGAGTTTTCTAGCATCTTACAAATGGGTTACACTCCTCCGAATAATTCCGCCGATTCCCCCGGTAAGAATAGTCTGTTGATTTGTTAACTCATTATAACTTCTCAAATAATATTAGAGTTTCTCAAGAATCCGCCCGCAAAGACTGTCCTTCCAATTTTAACGTATCCGCTAGTCTTGGGTAATCATTACCAAGTTCTTAGTTTTACCTTAATACTTTGTTCAAGACCCTCATCAATAGAATTCTTTATTACCCCCGTCAATAGAATTCTTTATTACATCGTTTATATTCTATAATCTGATGTCTCTTAAATTTCAATGCTATGGTGGTTTATTTGAAATCTTGAATAAATTGAAGTTTTTCAATGAGAAGTTAGACTCGATATCGCATTATTTGTTAAAAAGATATACGTAACTACTTTTGACAAACTCCTCGAATATTTGTTTGTGTAGCTAAAAAGTTCTTCGATAGTCGATTATGTGGTTCGCTTTTGGCGAGATGTTGATTGAATTTGTTCTCACCGTGGGTGTAGTTTCACTTGCGTAAGCACCCGCATTTAAGAAAAGACCAGTGTGGAGCTCCTCGCTAATGTTCTTTGCATTTGAGAAGATTTACTGTATGAGTTCAATCTATTTGAAAGGTTGTGTATATTCCTGATTACTTCCTTAATCTTGTAATAAACAATCTATGATATAAGAATTCATTTTCTCGGTTTCCACATTTACACAAACAATTGTGTTTGCTATCTTTGGATCTCTTTAAATTTTAAACACCCAAGATACAATACAACAACTTCTTGAATATGTTGCCACTGTATGCAGATAAGACTCAGCATTATCATTTGAAAACTACGTGACAGTGAACATTTATTTTAACTTTGCTTTGTATGCTTATTTGTTAATATCTTTCATTACTTTGTACTAACTTTTCAAATGTTTGAAATTGTAAACTTTGAAAGAAGGTGACGCTTTGATGGACGGGTAAACTTCAACAAGCATTACCCTATTTCTCGAAAAAGTAATGAAAGATATGGCTTCGTCAATTTGTTTCGTATATGAAAAGTATGGGTCTAGTCCCGCTTTGATTTGGTAGATAAAATTAGCGCAGCTTATAAGTTTCTACAGTTTTTGTGTATGAAATTAGGACTTCCGATAAAAGTTTAATAATAATGCCTAAGCATGTAGAGATTTAAGTATTTCCACCACTATAATGGGTTAAGTAGAGTCGCATGATGGTATGATCTTTTTAATTTTGCCTTACAAAATTCTTATGTTACCTTCTCTCGGGAGTTTCTTATTCACGGACTTTGCTAAGTGTTACGCATACATACATACGGCACACGGTACAAGAAACTACCGAGAGTGTACACAACTTACTTCCTTGATTTCTATGTTTAATCTTGTAGAATGAGAACAGGTTCGAATTTGCATATTTGTTCTTATCCACTACTTAGGTTCATCAAAAGTTAAGACACTTTGGTTTTCTCTCCGGTTCAAAAAGTCACTTGACCACATGAAGGGAGAAAAGTATCAACTATTAAGAGAAACTTAAATAATCAAAAGAAAAAAACATGACACGAGGTATCTTGAACGGATAAATGGAATACTACTGTTAGTTTAATTCTTCATAACCCTAGTCTTTGGGATAATACTTTTTGTGTCTAGTTCTTGAATTTGAATATTATCGATTTTTCCGATGTACATTTCTTAATCTTCTGCGCATTTATTTGCGTAATGAGCTTCATGGGCGAGCTGCTTTGCAGTGGTCTATTTGTCAAGATTCACTTCATAGGTATGGTAACATGTTTGATTTTAAAGGTTTTCTTTGTCTTTGGTGGAATTCTGAGATGAACAAGGATGGTAGATGAACATTTAAATATTTGCAACAAGGATGGTAGATGAACAAGGTTTTGAACTTGGGGCAGTGATGTTGAGAAAGAAGTTCTACCCAGCTGCAATTAAATATTTGCAACAAGCTGAGAAGGAAGTTCCACCCAGCTGCAATTAAATATTTGCAACAAGCAATCTCGAAATGGGATGGAGATGATCAAGATCTTGCACAGTGCGGTACCATTTCCATTATATTCTCCTCCTCTTAGTTTGCTTTCAAACTTATACAAGTTTGACCGTCACACTAGTACCTCTAAAACCACTCATTTTACGTTTTTTTCTTGTTTCTGTCTGCCTGCGACTATACATGGATGTGTCTAAACCTTTATTATGCGAGTTCACAATTCCCTTGTGTTAGCTACATCCGTGATGCGTAGCTCGAGAAGGAATCAATCAATTTGAAAGACTTGAAAGCCGCTCTCAAGGCTTTGAAGAAGTTTTACTTTTCTATCCTAACAAACTGCGTAATCGCGTAGGAGAGATGCTTTGAATAAACGAGTGAAAATGTACAAGGGAATTCCTATGAAATCATCTAAAGCTGAGAAATCTCTGCCGCCATGGAATGTAAATCTCTTCGCTCAAAAGCAACTACATCAAGGCAATCTGGACTCCTGTCTTGTTGTGAACTGAAGATATGGTACTTATTGATTGGTTTCTCGATCTTACGTTCGACAATTGGTTTCTTTTCAGGTTAATTATATGAAATGATACCAAGATACTTTCGATTTTTGGAGAAGATTTGAGGATGATAGCAATATGGAAGTAGAATCTGTTACTAGTCGCCGAATGGCTTCTCGGTCAATGACAAAGCTTGGCGAGAAGGTCGATTCTGGTGCTTTGTGCCGGACTTCATCTTTGTCACCTTATGAGATGCATATTTTTTTTAGGTGAGTCAATGCGGAATGAACTTTGTTTTACTGAATCATAATATTGGATTATAACATGGTTCCAAATCGGTTCTCTAGGTATCCTATTCTTTAGTATAACACCATTCGCGCCACTCTTTACTATTCATATTTGGTTGTGATCTTGGTATACTAAATTAAGTTTGCACTTTTGTTTTACAGAGATTATGCCATTGGATTTTTGAAGTTTGCTGTCTGGTCTCACCCATAGGATTCCAAGGGTTAAGAGATGATTTTTGTGCTCGAGATAGAATAGCGAGAAGGGTTTCTAAAACACAAGTGTTATTAGATTTTTTTTTTTGGTGCAAGTTCTCAAAAATAATCTTCTCAGTAGCGAGAAACAATAGTGATAATAATTGGAAATATGATCTTCTTTCATGGTTATTAAAGTAATGCATATTTAATTTTTATTTTAAATTCTCAAAATTTAACAAATCGAATATATACAACCGAATTAGAGTTGTCAAAGAAATGACATGCAACTCTTCCCATAGCTGTCAAAGAAATGACATACAATTTAAACCAAAGTTGTCAAAGAAGTGACATACAACAAAAGCGAAGTTGTCAATGAGATGACATACAACTCTAACCAAAGTTGTCTAAGAAGTGACATCTGACAAAGAGTTGTCAATGAGATGGCATACAACTCAAACCATAGTTGTTCAAAGAAATGACATACAACTCAAACCATAGTTGTCAAACAAATGACGTACAACTCTAACCATAATTGTCAAAGAAATTTCTACAACCCCAACAAGTGTAGTGTAGGAGTTATTATCACAACCCAGGTATATGAGTTGTGTTAGGCATTAAGAGGAAATTTCAAAAACATTCACAATCGAAAGAAGCGTAGTATACAATGGAACGACAACCATGTTTACAACTAGTATTGACGAGTTGCAAAGAATTGAGGACTTTCTACAACCCCCCTTTGTGCAACCTATAGATATGAGTTGTC